>OY811993.1:308415-347374 GCA_963681505.1 Eunapius fragilis
GGCATGCCATGTAAAAGCTTACTCCATATCTGCCGTGCCATTCAACACGTATGCAGCGCGAGTAAAATTAACTACACACACACACACACACACACACACACACACACACACACACACACACACACACACACACACACACACACACACACACACACACACACACACACACACACACATGACCTTGTCACATAGCTTTGTTGATACACCAACAGGCCTGGGGCAGACTAAATTTCTTTACTGCTACTAAAAATAAATATAGGCCTAATTTATTTTGTCAAGTCCACTAGGGCCTTCCTTAAAAATCACACACATTTACAGCCACGGGTACGCACACTTACGTTGTCACGGGAGCACTTACATACCCATGGATATACTTGCATTCGCTTACATAGCCACGGGTATGCACGCACACATAGCCATGGGGCAAGCTTACGTTGTCACGGGAGCACTTGCATTCACTTACATACGCATGGGTATACTACGGTTCGCTTACATAGCCACGGGTACGCTTACACTAGCCTAAATACCCGTGGGGCAAGCTTTCGTAGTCGCGTGCACACTTGCAAATGCCTTTCTAGCCTTTAGAACAGACATGGGCAAGGCCGTAGATAAGGGGGAGCTTGGGGGGGCACGTGCCCCCCAAAAATTTCTGTGAAATTTAAAAATTATTACTGTGCAATCACGTGCGTGGCAATCGCAATGTCAATATAGAAGTATATTGTGCCGAAACGGCCCGCGGTATCATCAAAGGAGGATTCTGATGTCCGACAAACTTCGGGTAATACAGGCTCAGCTCAGGTAATACTTCACTCAAGTGAATCTAGTAGCGAGCCTATAAGCGGGAGTAATGAAGTCGTAGGCCTATTGGAAGAATGCGGTCATGATGAAGCAAATGCACCTGATTCACCATCCCCCTGTGACCTGTACCAGAATTCTCCCATTAAAGCCCAATCAGCCCAGGCTGAAGTTTCCTATGAGGCAGTTTGGTAGTAAGCGTCGTAGCTTTTGTTACTCATGGTATGAAAAGTACCGCTGGTTGCATTACAATGAAGAAGAAAATGCCGTCTTATGCTTCTATTGCGCTACTGCAGTCCAGTTAAAGATGCCAATGAGAGGATACATGGATACAGTATTTAGTACTTCTGGATTCTTTAACTGGAAAAAAGCATTAGATAAATTCAGCAAGCACGATCAATCAGCATGCCATTGCGATGCTCTTAGCATGGTTGTAGCAGCTTCGACAGAGACAATGAATGTGGGTACACAACTAAGTGCTGAATATACTGAACATAAAGCTTTAAACAGAAAATGTATTTTTGCAATTATGTCAAACATTCGCTTCTTAGCGCGGCAAGGTTTGGCTTTACGTGGAGCGCATTATGATGCTGATATGACTTCAGATAGCAATGCACCAATCAAGGTTAAACTGGTGCATGCTATACTGCATGTTCACAAAGATGAAACAGACAAGCTTGACCTTGCAACCATTGGCAATGAATTTGCAAGCCGCAATTCCAGTCGCCAAGAAGTGTTTGGTATTTTTCCTTAATGAGTGTATATGATAACGCGCGCATGCATGCAAAACATGGTTCAAATCAAATTGTGATCGAAGAATTGTGCCTACATGTAGGCTTTTACGTACATGGCATACCTATAAAATTTAGACCACATTGACATTCAGACTATATTGTGCCCCCCCAAACTATAAAAGTTATCTACGGCCCTGATGGGTACCCTCGTTCAAATCCATACATACTACGCCATCAGCGTTCTAGGTCACGGGCACACATAAACAAGCTATCATTACTATGAGAAAAACTTAGAGTCACGACACCACTTATGCCTTGCGTTTGTTTGGCTGCCAATTGAAAATCAATTGATTTAATTGACATACATGTATGGTCCTGGCACGACTTAAATTATCATCTTCCAGTGACTAGCGTTTTGGGCCCAGTGTTGCACTGTGCAACGAATCCTTGTGGTTAGCGCCAGGTATACGATGATTATATTTGTATGGTTGCTCTGAACAGAGCAGTAATTGTTTAGCACGAATGTCTATTTTACTAACATCAAGGCTTGACGTAGTGTACAATAGGTTCAAAGCGCCACTGCATTAGGACGTGTTGTTGGAAGATTGCGTTGTGCTCTGGCGTATCGTAAGCACCATATAGAACCAATTGCTGCATCAAGCAGACCTCTAGTTACGAGGCAGACCATCCAGCGCGTACACACTGCACACGCACTCCACACAGATATAAGCTTTGCCCCTCACTCACCTTTTAAAAACCCTCACGTCACTACAATAAGCAGCTACGCTACCTACCAATCTAAATCTTTGAATTTGAAATAGTTACTTATAAATAATTCCTTTTAATGCACTTTGTAGCGATTGGCCTTGGTAGCAGAGCTGAGCTGTTTAAACAGGTACGAAGGGTGGGATATACGTGCCGCACATTTCTGAAGGTGCAACAGGGGTACGCGGGAGAGTGTACAACCTATTCCGGAATACAACGCGCGAGTCCCTTTATGTACAACCACTCGATACTTTGAAATTTGCCATAGCCTTGCCTTACACCTTTCATCCTTTAGAAATGTGTGGCAAAGGTGCGAGGACAGACTGCCCACGCAAGACCGAACTTTGTTCTCGTCTTTTGAACTTCCATCGAGGTACGTTCCTAATTACTTTTTTTGTACAACGTCCGCACATATGGCCGTTGATACAAGTTTTTTCTATTAACTAAGCTTCCCACACGACTGGCGTGCCACCTACGAGCTCAATTCACATCTGCTGGGCCACGTTCAATATTATATCCCTAAGCCGTGCGATTCAAACGCACTACCGTACCTACCTTGTCACCTAAATTAAGTCGTTATCCATTAATTAACCAGGCTTCTCTCTCGCGTGTGTGGCGTGTCTTTTACCAACTAGCTTCATACTAGCCTCGTCCCCAGGCCGTCAATTAAAGTTTGGGAAAAAAGACGGCCTGGTATCCATTGCAACTCTGTTATTGCGCATGCGCTGGCCATTACCAGAAAAAGTGGTAATCGTATATTTTGCTTGTAAACCTTTCCGTAAACTAACTCGCTAGCGGTCTAAAGTTTTTCCGTTTTCAATTAAAATCATATCACGCACGTGCACAAAATACATAGCTACGCGTAGTATGGCGACGACGTCAAAGTCTTGCAGGATATGTGGCAGTGTTGTGTCTCCTACACATTGTGTTGCACTCTTTTCAAGGGAATCTTTGGCATCCGATCTTGCAGACAGGCTCAGCAAGCTTGCCGATGTCCCAGTGGCTCCAGACGATGGTTTGTCCAGATTCATGTGCAGGTCTTGCAAAAACAAACTTGTGTCAGCAGAGTATTTTAGAACAACAGCCAAGGCTAGCTATGAAAAAAATAAAGACACTCTCATTGCCACTGGTAGTGCCATGGGTTCACTAGTCCAGGTCACAAATAAGAGAACCAAGGATACAAGTGGCCCTGGGGCATCTCCTCACACTAGGCAGTGCAGACCTGTGGCTAAGCGGCCGACTCCTGAGCACCCCGGAAGAAGGCTTACTTATCCTAATTGTGACAACTGTAAGACAAAACATGAATTATTAATAGTTTCATTCAGTAATGTTACCACAACAGCACATACAGATGATTGTACTGCCATGCCACTGAGTGACAGTTGTAATTCTCAAGCTGGTACAGAGTGCATTACAGATGGTCCCAGAGAACAAGAGATAGATGTGGTAGGCATTACAGATGGTCACAGAGAACAAGAGGTAGATGTGGTAGGCGTCTCAAACCTTTCACAGAATCCTGCAGAAGGTAGGAACTGTGCATGGAAGTATTCATGAGCCACATACAGCCTTACATATAGGTGATGCAAGCTCAACAGTGATAGACACATGTCACAACAGTACGACAGATGCTACAGCTCCTACACCAATCAAAGTAAGCAAGTTATAAACATGATACAATCATAACACACATAATGTCACAGATTTCAGTGTACTCACGTACAAAGGCTGCTGAAGTGATGATAATTGTGAGTCCTGAGTTTGAAAAGGTTGCCAAGGCACTGGCTGGCGGCAATGTGAAGTCTATTTGCAGGGCTCTTTTTGCCAATCCTCGACTTAGACAAGAGGTTGTGTCCAAAGTGTCCAGTATGGTCAACAAAGAGTGTTCCTTGTTGTGCAAAAAGAAAGCACAGCCAGTGTCACTGTTCCGCCATATGTCCCTGGAGCAGGCTGAGAGCTTCTCCTGGAATGAGATCATTTCTGAGCTCAATTTCAAGGCACCCACACTATTCCACATCATACACGATTCCATTGTCACATGCTCAGACCATAGGAACAAGCAAAAGAAAGGGGATTCACATTACCCAAGCTTGTGCACAGCTGTGGCAATTCTGCTGAAGGAGCGCAACAGACAGATGTGTGGATTGCAGTCCTACATATCCAGTGCTCTCTTTTCCACTAGAATTCACAAGAAGGTATGTGTGTGAATGCAACTTGATAATGTAGTTCATACACAACAACATTACTGATAGCGTATGTTTTATTATAGGCTTGGACAAGGCTAAATCATCTCAACGTCACCCTCAGCTACAATGCCATCCTCAAGCGAGTGGACGAAATTAGCAAACAGCATACAAAAATGATGGACAAATGGCTAAAAGAAGGGGCTTTTGTTAAGTATGTTGGTGACAATGTGGACAAGCAGTGCAATGTACGAGACATCAGGAGTGACCACCATGGGCAGCTTAGACACATGTTCAGCCTACTGGTAATCAAGGCTCGCATCCCACCTCCTGCTCCTCTGCCTGTGTTCTCCACACAAAGCCTCACATCAGTAAATGTAGACTGTTTTCTTCCATCCCTTGAAGACATGAAGGTTGTCCAGCATGACATGGAAGTGCTTGTTGGTAGAATCATATGTGATTATATAAAGGACATGAGCAAGCTGAAAAAGTTTGTTGTCACCCATATTCCGCACACCTACAGTGACAATATGGCAGACAAGTCCGAGGTGATTGTGTTGGATGTGCTGCACAAAAATGAGATGAAGAGCAGTGACATGGTGCACATAATGAGAGTAATGGCTTCATACCTAGGACCAACATACAACCATGTTGTTCTTACAGGGGGTGACCATGTCACATGTGAGAGAGAACGGGGTGCAAAACGTCATGTGATGTGCTCAAATACACGCGAGGGCCGACTTGAACAGCTTGAGCCATGTGTAGAAGACTGGCACTGTGTCATGAATTTCATGATGGTAAGTAATACTTTCAGTAAACATATATGTCTAAATGACTGTACCTTTACTATCTGTAGCTGATATGGCAAAAACTTTTCAAGATCAGTCCACGAGACTATGGCTCACTGTACCAACTGTTCACCCGACTTGGACGCTTGCCTAAAGCAAGAAAGCCCAAGGAAGAGATGCATGCATGTCAGGATGCATTATTCACTGTGTTCAAGGGACACATAGTGGCAGCTGCATGTAAGGAGTTAAGCATTGAAGGACCAAACAATGACATTAAGGGTGTAGAGATCAACCAGACTTTGTTGGAGGACGTGGCAGTGAAGGTGGTAAAGAAGTTAGCTGTTATCCCAGAGGCCTTCTTAAATGAGTCTGTGGCAGACACTGGAGATGGAGTGCACAACTATGCACGTGTTCTATGTCATTTTGCCGCTCTAGTATACCTTTTCATTGATGCTTGGAAAGAAGGAGACGGTGAACGTGTAGTGAGGTGTTGGAAGCTGTTTATGCTACACTTCCATGCTGAGAAAAAGACCAAATATGCAATTGAGGCTCTTAGGCTGCAGTTTCAACTGGTCACTCTCCAGCCATACCTTGTGCACCAACTGATGTGGGGAAGGTTTGTCAACACACATGGAGGCAAAGGGCAAAACATACCTTGTGACCTCCACAACGAGCACATCAACAAGCTGTACAAAGAAATCATTGCAAACATGGGAGCTAACTTCACCGAGTTAGCCAGCACTCGTGCAGCAAGGGCAGTGTCATCCCTTGAGAGACTTGCTCTAGCCTTTGACAAACAAACTGGCATCCATCCCGACGCAACAGCTCACAGCAGGAGGGCAGATGAGAAAGACGTTAAGATGGTTGTTGAAGTTGTGCTAAAGGCCAGAGTGCTTGAGGCAATTGAAAACAGATATCACTCCAAGTTTCCCCAATTTTCTCCAAATCCTTTACATACAATAGATAGAGAAAAAATGATAAAGTGGATAGCAGAGAAGGCTAAACAGTATAGTAACATCCTTGAAACACGACCAGACTCGGATAGTGAGAATGAGAATCATGAGGAAGATAATTCAATAGATGTAGATGAGGTAGACTACTGATGGCCTCATGCATACACGTACAACATATATACACCCACTGGTTTTCCGATGCTAAGTTGATGTTGATGTGAGAGTACCTGAGTGTGTTATGCAGATGTCAGAAGGAAATGTCAGTGTATCGGTGATAGAGGGAGATGTCAGTGCGCAGGTGACACATGTACATGAAGGTGTCAGAGTGCATGTGATGGAGGGAGATGTCAGTAGTAGAGGGAGGTGTTAGTGTGCAGATGTTAGTGTACAGGTGCTAAATGGAGGTGTTGGTGTGCAGTTGTAATAGAGGGATGTATCTTCACTGAAAATTGCCTCGGCAATTGTCACAGCACAGTTCCCTGTTACGGGGTCCCAGGGACATCGCCACAACTGGATCAAAGTACCTGAGCAAGATGAATCTCCGACAAAGCTCAGTATTCTCAAGATAGTCTCTCACGGCTTTTAATTCCACATTACGGTGAACACTCTGGTCTGCATACAGAGGAACTTCAACTGGTTTCCAGTAAATTCTGGACATAGATTGTTGGTGATCTCTGCCAGCTCTGCCACTCTCCTGCATGTAGTCTTCAAGAGACCGAGGAGCACCATAATGAATGATGTAGTCCAAGTTCTTGAAGTCCACCCCCATTCCCAGAGCCATTGTTGCAAACACCACTCTAATAGTACCATCCCTGTGACTAAGACTGGTCATTATCACCTTTTTATTGTGCTCATCCGTACAGGAATGGAACATTCCAAATAGGCGATTGTCACTGATCTGTTCTGCTCCTGGTGGGTAGTAGCTGGCATCTCGTAGGGAATGGAGAAAGTGAGCATATAAAGATGCACACATATCGAGAGATTGACAGTACACCACAACTCTCTGAGCTTTGATGCCATTTTCAGCTACGTCTTTGACCAAACATTCAAAGTCCTCCTCAATGGTCTTCTTTCTTACCACTTCATAACAAATGTTTGGCTTGTCAGGAGACTCAGATACTACACAACAGCCAGCCATATCTAGCTTGTCAATTATGTCGTCCCTCATCAAGCTAGTCACCGTTGCTGTGGTAGCAAGCATTGGAGCACAACATGGCACAAAAGACCTTAGCTCCCTTAGTGCACCATACGAAGGGCGAAAGTCTTTGCTCCTGTCAATATTAGTAGCACTTGTTATGAATACTAATTTATTTCATGCCACTTACCACTTGAATACACAGTGTGCTTCATCAACAGCAACTGCCACTACAGTATCAGACAGAGGAGGGCAGACAAAAAGTTGTCTCCATGTGTAGTCTGTACCAAATATGGCCTCCGGAGCACTGTACAGCAGACGAAAACGACCAAGAAACACATCTCTCTCTGTAGCAAGTAGTTCTTTGTCCACATCTACACAAATTGAGCAAATTGCACCTCAACCAAACATTTAAATCTATATAGCCAACTAGCTAAGAATGCTCCAGGTATCGATGGACCTACTTACCAGTATTTCCAGAGAGAATTGCAGCAGGTACACCCCTCGTCTGTAACCCAGACACCTGGTCAACCATCAGGGAAACGAGTGGTGAAATAACTAGCACTACACTTCGTTCCGCTTGTGGAACAGTGGTTCGCTTCAGTTTGAAGTCAAACATGAATGGTATCAGTTGGTAGCAAATCGACTTCCCGTACCCTGTAGGAAACCAAGCGAACACATCCCGACCACTGTACAAATGAAATAGTGCTTCCTCTTGCTTAGCCTTCAATACAAGGTTCTGTTGATTAACACACAGAAGAGAATAAGCCACCGCTTCACGGAATTCCTCTGTATTCGCCATTGTTCGAGAAGAATAGTTTACGGACAGGATTACAAGCGAAATTACTACAATATACGATTACCACTTTTTCTGGTAATGGCCAGCGCATGCGCACTAACAGAGTTGCAATGGATACCAGGCCGTCTTTTTTCCCAAACTTTAATTGACGGCCTGGGGACGAGGCTAGCTTCATACCTGCAGTGCCATGTATAATTTGAACACACGTATGCAGCGCTATTAAAAAGCACTACAGTACCTGCATATGGCCTTGTCACTTAGCTAAGGTTACATGTGCCACGATGGGCTTGTTAGAACGTCTTGATGCACTATGGGAAAGACCAACCATCCTTCAACCCACCCAACAGACTTACAAATTTTCCATCCATAAATTCTACTTAAGTTCACATACTGGAACTACATCATTTTAAGTGTACACTGTATTACATGTCCTTAGTATGTGAAGAAACATCGCATTGCAAATTTAAACTACTAGCAATTAAACAGATTTGTTCACTTAATTGCATTCATACTGTTGAACCCACAACTGCTTCGTAAGGTTAAAACATCGCTATAAATAGAATATTTTGTTTATACCAGCGAGGCGCTAGGGAATAAGGTACCCGCCAAGGTTCATAGCATTACGGCTTTGGGTCCGCTATGTTCCTCCCATAGCAGGGGTTTTCTTAAGCGTTTTTATTTTTGTGTATCGCAACAATATATGGGTCATTCTATATCGATTCAACACACATAAGTTTCATTTTTGGAAGCATTTTTGAGGATGAGTGTAGGCTATTACCCTGTGTATATTTATGTATTATACTAACTTTTAAATATCAAATGTTCGCAAGTTATTTGGGGTGAAAATGTTGACCACATATGTAAACTATGCTAATTATCTTTGCGAGCGTTACAGCAGTAGCGATGGTTATTTTCCCGTGCGTACAGAACATCATGACTATCACGCTGTTTAATAAAAAAAGGAACTTCATAATTGAGCTCAACGGAAAATATGCTTTTCGAGCGTAATAGTTGCCACCATTTTAAAATACACACTTTTTTTTTGGTTTTTTTTTAATTTTAATGAAAAGCTATCTGTTTGCTTGTTGTGTTTCCAATCGCAAGACGGAACGCCAAGCCGTTACTAAACTACATCGCATCGAAGCGCTCGTGTTTAGTCTTAAAGAAACCCTTCTAATGTGATAATTGTGGACTAAACAAACTTTATAATTGGCCACACATAATGAATTTAATTACTTGTGCTGCTTTAATTTTACAATAGTAAGAATATTCCCTTTTTCAATGACTGCAAACTAAACAAGTCAGTGTTACCCTCTCCCCCATTGTCCACCATGTCACCCTCCTCCCTCATGGTCCACCATGTCACCCTCCTCCCTCATGGTCCATCATGGTCCACCATGTCACCCTCCTCCTCATGTTCCACCATGTCACCCTCCTCCATCATGGTCCACCATGTCACCCTCCTACCTTACCTGCGCTTATGATCCACCTTGTCACTCCTCCCTCACCCCTCCCTCATGGTCCACCATGTCACCCTTCCACATGAACACAGCACAGGAGGGTGACGTGGTGGACCATGAGGGAGGAGGGTGACATGCTAGACAATGAGGGAGAGGTGAGGGAGGAGGGTGACATGGTGAACCATGAGCGAGGGGTGAGGAGGAGGGTGACATGGTGGAACATGAGGGAGGGTAAGGGAGGAGGGTGACATGGTGGGCCATGAGGAAGGAGGGTGACATGGTGGACCATTGGAGAGGAGGGTGACATGGTGGAACATGAGGGAGGGTGGACAAAGGGGGAGAGGGTAACACTGACTTGTTTAGTTTGCAGTCATTGAAAAGGAGAATATTCTTACTATTGTAAAATTAAAGCAGCACAAGTAATTAATTCATTATGTGTGGCCAACTATAAAGTTTGTTTAGTCCACAATTATCACATTAGAAGGGTTTCTTTAAGACTAAAACACGAGCGCTTCGATGCGATGTAGTTTAGTAACGGCTTGGCGTTTTGTCTTGCGATTGGAAACACAACAAGCAAACAGATAGCTTTTCATTAAAATTTTTAAAAAACCAAAAAAAAGTGTTTATTTTAAAATGGTGGCAACTATTACGCTCGAAAAGCATATTTTCCGTTGTGCTCAATTATGAAGTTCCTTTTTTTATTAAACAGCGTGATAGTCATGATGTTCTGTACGCACGGGAAATTAACCATTGCTACTGCTGTAACGCTCACAAAGATAATTAGCATAGTTTACATATGTGGTCAACTTTTTCACACCTAATAACTTGCGAACAATTGATATTTAAAAGTTAGTATAATACATAAATATACACAGGGTAATAGCGTACACTCATCCTCAAAAATGCTTCCAAAAATGAAACTTATGTGTGTTGAGTCGATATAGAATGACCCATATTTATTATATGTGTGTTTTACAGTTACCTTACAAAGGCTAGGTGAAGGTATGTGCCCCTGCATCACTATTTTTGTACGTCTGCCTGCCGTGCCACGTACAACCTTTGTACACATCTGCCATGCCACGTGCAATCTTTAACTGTGTTTGCCGTGCTGATTTTAATGCACAACCCCCAAGAACATGAAGGACAATATACAAGGCAATATAGAAGAAGGACAATATACAAGGCAGTATGTATTATCCAAGCTTTACACACGACAGGCGTGGCACTTAAGCTTAATAACATATGCCGTGCCATGTGAAATCTTTAATCATGCCGATTCTAACGCACTACCCCTCCGCTTGCTTAACAAATTACTGGCATGCCATGTAAAAGCAATATCAGCCATGCCCAATCTTCGTACACGTCTGCCACGTAATTGAAATGCACTACCCCCACCACCACCACACACACACGCACACGCACATATATGTCACGTAGCCTTTGTCGTGGATACAGATACACGCTTTGAACATGCCTAAAGGGCAGACCATGTATATGTATTTACCCCTACCAAAAAATGTGCCAGGCAGAGAGACCTTATAAGTTTACAGTAGTAAGTAATTTAATTTTAACGAGACTCATTATCTTATAAGTACCCTATGGGCGGTCCTGTTTGACCAGATACATAATGGTATTTGGTCCCATCTCACCCAAAATAAGATCTATTAAGATGTAATGGTTTTTGAACACAAATGTCAAGTCTGTTGTCTCTAGCTTCAGACGTTTATGCACACATGCATTATAATTGACACATTGCGGACTGCTTAAATATATGGGAACCACCATAACAATAAGATTTATTGAAGCAATAAAATTAATTGTTGGTACTTATAGGTTACTCTTCTACGTTTCCAGGTGGACCAGCAGTGCTTTAAAGGCATGCATCACATTTCACCCTCATCTGAAAGAAAAAAGAGTTATCACAAAGTGGAACAAAATACAGCCATGCAAAAAGGCAAATATGAAGGTGACATTCAAGCATTGCGTAACATCAAATGACAGAAGGTATGTGTTACTTGTAATATGGACTGCAACTGAACTATTATTGCACACACCTGAATGTGCTTCAAACGTGCCCTCACATAAGCTTCGTACATGTCTTCCTTGGAATAGCTTGTAAGCTTTTATCAGGCATTGCAAGTGTGTATAACCTATTTTATGGTGTTCCATCACTTGGCCAACTGTTTGCCTGTGTTCATCATCTTTTAAATAGCAAAGGCATGATGACAGTAAGTAATTTTTAAAATGTACCTCTTAGCAAAGGCTGTATAATAAATTGCCACCAGCCCCCTTCTTGTGCATGGTTAATATTACCAGCTTTATCAGCTCAAAGTTCACATTTGCCACTGGCCATGGCTGTTAAATATAGTACACAAATAAATATAGGTGGTATAGAAAGGATCCTGAATGTTTTAAGGTTGGGGCTCTCACAATTTTACCTGGATAAACAAAGTGAATTGTTAAATCCATACACATCTTACACTTTAAATTTTTTGTTCACACAGGTGCACACACACACACATCCTAAACTTGTGTAGGTTGTACCATAAACTCTCAATTAGAAGCCACAGCGTCTAATCGGGACTGTAACATTTTAGCATGGACGGTTTGGATGATCACCATAAAAATATCAGCATCGCCAAAACAGTGGTTGAAGGGTTCACACATGCTTGGATCAACAAGCATTGCTATAAAAAAGATCTGGTGAGGCCAGGGTATGTCGTTACGTCGGTGCTAGGTCCCCAGACTACACCAGTCCAGTATTTACAACACATGGATGGATGTGGATCTCTTCTAAAATAAAGAATGGTGTTGCACTAAGTCCTGAAAATGGGAAGGACGTGGGTTGTTTAGCTCGAAAGATATGAAATTGATGCTAGTTTGTAGTCCTTTATACCACAAGCCTGGTTTAGTAGGCCACAGCATCAAACTCTGAAGCCGTACATGTACTATGTAAACTACCTTAGTCAGGATAACCACTAATTTGACAGAGGGAGCTGATAATCATAAAACTGTGCTTCTGGGTTTGTACTTGAATATCAATGTCTTTGCCAATGCTTGTTACATGATTTTTGAAATAGATGCTGGCCTCATGAAAACACTTGCCCAGGAGACTACTACTGATGTCAGATTTCCATCTTAATGTGAACGTTGCCCCTCCCCCTGTGTGTGTGTGTGTGTGTGTGTTCCAGAGCCATGACTACCAACCATATTGGAGGAGTAAGGTCTGGAGAAGAGAACGGAGGTCACTAACATGTGCATGAATCAAACTTTTTATGTATGTGTGTTATAGAATTTGTTTGGTAGTGTGAACATTTCAGTTCTCTCCGCATATACTCATTTCTGTTGCAATGGGCAAATGCCACAAATATCAGCACAGCAGGAGACTTTCATGATGATTCACACGTGTGTGTAAGGCATGGCATGAGACATTGTCCTGTGAAACCAGCCTGGCTACAAAATTGTCTACATGTACATGTAGATGTTACAAATCCATTTGGGATCTGTTTATACCACATGATCACTGCTGATGTGATGTGGTTAAGAAACCTTATGAGCATGCAATATCTACATTAATTCACACACACACACAGCCCTGAATATACATCACTGCATGCATGAATTGCTACCAGGACATCCTAAAATATGCACATGTACACTTATGTTTTAAAAGTACTGGCCCTGCTATGAGGTTCTCAACGTGACTTAGCAGTATTTGTTGCCATCTTACAGCGTATAAAAATAATAATAAAACGATAGCCATACGGGCATCTCGAAAGAGAACTACTGCAATGCACGTGTTCAGGAGTTTATTAACGAAGCGCAATAAAAATTTGAAATTATTGCGGTGTTACAATTGTAATTACCAGCGATGGCAATTCAAATTTTTGTCTTGATTTTTGCATAATACATTGCTTTATTGTTATACAATGAAAAGTATAATTCATATTCTGAGCAATTTTTAGTATTTTCCAGGTCATTTACAATTCAATTAGAAATAAAATGCAAGATGACCGCCGATTATGAGCCATTTCACCACATGCAGTCAGCTAACAAGACAGACGGAGCGAGGACTATAGGATAGTGATGTTGTATACATGCAATTAATGTGATAGTGAAAAGGTTGGGGTCCACAAACATGAATGGTGGTGATGTGTTATACTTTGTTGGAAAACAGGATTTGGGTACCATGCATGTAAGCCACTAGTAAATAGGTACACTTACACTAAATAATCACTAGCTAGTACCTGTGATTGTGATATGGCATGTCTAAGTAATCCACTGGACTGGAAAACTACACTAGTGAGATGACGCTCACACGCACACAGCGAAACCGCTATCCGGAGACGGGTTGCAACGGTACTCCGTCTCTATCGAACATGACGGACTTCTACGTAAATGTCACGGAAACGTTTTGTGACGGTGCCCGTGTATGTGCAATGGTAATCGACGAACGCCACAGCACGGTACCGTCCACATAGTTATTGACGTCATGGTCACGTGATATAAGTCACCTCCTTTCAAAATGAGCGGCAAGCGACCTTACTGTCACCACTGTGGAGAATACGAGCGTAGGTCTACATGTCCTGAGTGCTTCAAAATCAGCAGATGTAACACACATACTGGTCTCCAGGGAGGTGTGGACCTTCATGAGCGTAGCTTCATCAGGTAACTGTGTTGGTAGGCGCCATTTTTGTTGTTTCGAACCCCCTTCTTTCGTCTACAGGAATTGGTTGTAACGCGAAAGTACATGCTTTTCGTTATGTAAGTTGATGTCTGATACTTGTTTTTCCTCTCGCTTACCATTTCCACGTCGTACTCTGGAGCGCTACGAGGTATGCCAATGTGTCACAAGTATGTAATTTTTTTGTAACAGATGAACGTTTGCTGGCAAGAGAGTTATGCCTTTCGCATTACGGTATACTCTTTCCAATCTGTAAGTTGTTTTATTATTGTTGGGCTTATGATTTTTGTTTCCTCGCTTACAGTGCCTTTCCGCGAAGTTACTTTGTCATTGGAGCGCAATGAGGTATGTGCAAAAGAATCTCTTTTTCTCACCTGCGACTTTTTTATCAGATGAAGGTTTGATGACGAGAGAGTTGTGTGACTGTCGTACAGGTTTCACGCCCGTGTCATCAATACCGCAATTGTGTTTAAGCAAGTACTTCGTGTGGTTCTCATCCTATAATCATATCTTTCAACATGCAGGACAGAATCCTACTAGTACAGTTGTTTTGTACATCGATACGTACAGAGCCAAGCAAAATACTTGCGTTTCCCTTTCGCACATCCTATGTATTTGTATTTTCAAAACTGCTTCAGAATCTGAGAAAGTTGCATGTGATGGTGTGGTGCTGCATGGATAGAAGCGGCGCGGTTGCTTAAAACCCAACTTACGTACCGACGGTACGACACGGTAAAAAGCGAACCACTTTAACCGTCGATTTACCGAAGTGACGGATTATAACGTATAAATGACGTGAAAGAGTGACGGGGAAAGAGACGTTACCGTCCACTCTCAGTCCACAGACGGCCCGTTGAAATTGATTTCAACGGTATCCGCCTACATCAAAGAGACGGGTAAGGTCACGTGATGAGACGTTACCGTGTCCATGTAACGGTTTCGCTGTGGCAGTCGTGAGCGTATGTCCATAAATTTTAACATTTCAATCTTGTTGACAATATAAGTACAGTATAATGTACATGCGAAAATGGTCGCATGCCTTCTTGGCAAATGTTGGCACTGGAATGTAAAGAGTGTGTGCCGCATTGGCAGTCCGTCCCGCGATTCGATACCGCTAAAGATGTAAGCCATATGCTCTTGCTTTTTCTATTTACAAAACATGACAAAGTGTAAAGTGAATGTGTCACGGCACGTGCTGAGCATGCACAAGCTGTTAAGCAGCTTTACAATGGCTAACAAATGCATCCCAGAGATTCAGCACACCCTTCTGGTTTCGCCTGTACAGCCACTCCCATTTGGTTTCACAAATTGCTCCAAAATACAGTGCGGCTAGAGCAAAAAACTTAAGCCCATCTCTCCCGCGGCAGCCTACAGTGAAGCCATCTTTGTGGAACACAGTATTGCCAATTTTGTCTGGTAAGAAGCAATGTGGATATGTGCCATTGATCGTTCGTATTCCTTCACCACAATCTTTAACTTTGTGGCTTCTGAAGCATCTTAGGCACTTTTGAAACAATGTGGAACAGGCAGTAATGCGATGTGTCACTTTATTGCCATGAGCTACGAAGCACACAATGCACAGTTGCTCGTACATCAGCACATAATGCAGAAAATTAGTTCCTAGATACCGCTCCTCGCTCACAAGATGATGGGCATGTCTAACATCTACCTTAGCTGCTCTTGGTATGTCGTCCGAAGTGTCCACGTGTGTGGTCAATGAGTCATCGCCCCAACATTCCAAGTCGAAAAAATTGTCAGGTATTTGCGTCGCTAGGTCCTCTTCTGCAGCTCTTACACATACATCACATTTGTTGCATCGACAGTAGCTGCATTCCACTTCGGACCCATCATGTATCTTGACAGATATCGTCTTCTACACACGTCATTTGTAGTTGCGTATTTCTGCATAGCCTGGAACGACTCTCTTTCTCCACCACTCATGTACCCAAGCTTGCATTGCTCCCGTTTGGGGTCGAACGTCAGGAACGCAAAAGACTGCTTCCCATCACGACCTGCTCAACCACACTGTTGGGTGTACTCCTCAAGGGAGTATGGCAGTCCGTACAAATGAACATGCCGGACATGGGCATAGTCAATGCCGAGCCCAAATACACTTGTGGCTACCATTACCAGGGCTTTCCCATCTGTTCATGCAGAAAAGTTGTTCAGATTTTCCTTTACCTCATACTGCCCGCTGTAAACAGCACAAGGCACCCCTAACGTCGATAGCCTCTCCTTCACAAGGGTTATCATGTCTACTGCTGGCAATACACTATTCCGCGGTCTTCCTGTTCATACTTGGTGACTTGGGCCTTGATTCTGTTGGCCACGCTCTCAATGCTTACGTTTGCGTCCACAGAGTACGATATATTCCACCTGCATGTAGATTGTCTTATTACAATAGGCGTCCTCCCTGGCCCAAAAAAGTTTAACAGTAAGTCTGTGACGATCCACTGAGGAGCTGTGGCAGTTAAAAGAACTAGGGGCACAGGCAGGAATTTTAGTTGAGGGAGTTGCCGAAAAGCTGGCCTGAACTCGGTCTGCATAGAAAAGATGTGAGCTTCATCAACAAAGATCGACCCTAACTGTTTCCTGGACCACAATTGCATGATTTGCTCCCTACATGCATCTTGAACAGCTGCTTCTGAAACCAACAGTCCGATGGACTGTGGGTGTTAGAAAGAAAAATTAGGACTTAGGTCAGGGTAGGGGGGGCCAAAGGCCCGCCACGCACCTCAACTTTTCACCCCCTCTCCGAATCCGACCTCAAATTGCACCCGTCCCTCCCTCCCTCCCGACACTCTTCATTGAAACTCACCAACTCCCCTCTCCTTAATAAACGCCATCTTGGCTCTGCGTGGGCGCCTGCGGCGCCGTACTTGGCGCCTAGAAGGGATAGTTTGGCGCCTTCGGCGCCACACTATCCCTTCTAGCCGTTTAGCAGGGGTGCACGGGACTGACGGGAGTCCCGTGCAATAATGGTTGTACAATGGTTGTACGTACAACCCTATACCGTAAATATATCTCATATATCGCGCGCGAGTTTCTTATGTACAACCACCTCGATAATTAGAAATTTGCCAAGCCTCGCCATAGTTCAATTTATCTTTCATCCCTTTAGAAACTTATGGCTGGCTGTTGTAAATACTTGTAAAGAGCGAGGGGAAGCGTCTACAGACTGCCCACGCATTGATTGGTCAAAACAGAAACAGAACTTTGTATTCGTCTATTGAAAGCTCTTCCGTCGAAGGTGCGTCCCTAATCACTATTTTGTACAACGTGTCTGCCGTGCCATGTACAAGCGTCTAACACGTCTGCCGTACCATGTACCAAGTTAGTACACGTCTGCCGTGCTATGTGCAATCTTCAAACGCGTTTGCCGCGTCGGTTCTACCATAGATTATTTAGACAGGGATTGGAAACGGGTCACGTGAGCCATACATTTTACGGTAGAAGGCTATGCGCCGTCAATATTATAATGGATAGCACCTTTTGAGTTTGGCGGGAAAATGTCTTATAGCTGGTTTTGGTGAAATCCGTATCATGTAGAGTCTCGAGTGTGTTCCACCCAATTCATGAAAGGTAAGGTTTGTCTAGAAACGTGTTTGAAGTTCTAGTGAACGAATCTTCGGGAGCTTTTAATAAAAACTGAGAAATGAAGCTATGTGAATCCTTTCTGGGCGTGCAAAAACTGTTCTGTAAGTTTTTTGACCTTGATTTTTTGTTAATAAGCTCTTCGTAGCAATCTGAATAGAACTGGATAGGTTTTGCCCTTTCCCCTAGCTTTGAAAACATACCGTGGCACGAAACAGCGTTTTAGACATACAGGCAGTTCTGGGCGTATAACTACTTTTGTAAATAGTGTAAACGTGGTTTGAAGGTTTCATCCTCTAGTGCACTCATTTTGCGATAGAACTGGGCTATGGACTAAGCCAGGGAGTGTTGGTATGACGTTATAAAAAGTTCGCTTTACATCGACTATCGCGTCAATCATTAGGGACACGGCACGAATAGACTAGGCCGTACTGGCAGTTCTGGGCGTATAGCTACTTTGGTATATAGTATTAGCAGGGTTTGAAGGTTTTTTCCTCTAGTGCACTCATTTTGCGATAGAACTGAGCTATGGGCTATGCCAGGGAGTGTTGGTATGAGGTTATAAAGAGGTGGCTTTACATCGACTCTCGGGTCAATCATTAGGGATACGGCGCGAATATAGAATACTGTCAGTTCTGGGCGTATAGCTTCTTTTAAAAATAGTATTAACGGGGGTTGAAGGTTTCAACCTCTAGTGCACTCATTTTGCGATAGAACTGGGCTATGCACTAAGCCAGGGAGTGTTGGTATGAGGTTTTAAAAAGTTGGCTTTACATCGCGTCAATCATTTGGGACACGGCACGAATAGAGTAAGACTGCTGTCCTTTCTGGGCCTGTGGCTACTTTTGTAAATAGTATTAACGGGGTTTGAAGGTTGGTTTCTTGCTACTCATTCAGACTTAATAACTACTACAATAACCTATCTTCTGCTATAACACAGACGGAGCTGTTAATTGGCGTTCACGTGATCCGTTTCCAATCCCTGTCTAAATAATCTATGGTTCTACCAGAGATAATATATAGAGGGATTGGCAACGAGTTCACTTAACGCTAATTAATGCGTGCCATCCGCACGTGAATCCATAGAAATTTCCTGTTCCCTATGCAGCCTTGTACAGGCACTTTGAGTATGAAAAGCTAGACATAAGTCCACTGATCTGACAACCAGTTTTGCTTTATTCCTCAATCAACTATAATCCTATAGGAATGGATTGGCATTGACCTTTGGGTGATATGTAATCCTTGCTAACTTACAAGTTACAAAAGTCATATTTATATCCTGTAGGCTTCACGACCATGCAGCACTAATTGCATTGATACAGAGCCACCATAATTTGGCGCACTGTGAACCTTACTAACATGTAATGGCCTGTTCCAGTAAAAGAAGTGGGGTGTTTGGGCATGTGGAGGTGTTGGGGGGTGGGGTGGGGGGGGGTTGCTAATTTGGCGGTCTTTATAGTTACAGTACATGTAAAGAGTGAGAAGAGGGAAGATGAGAGTCACAGGACTGTTTTTCCTTTTGTGCAGTTATGCATTATCCAAATTCCACTCGATCCAGACCCCCTTCACAGTGCACCAGCTCCTGAACCCATTCCATTACATCACAACTGCTCCTGTTGAATCCCTTTGCCCCCCCCCCCCCCCCCCCCACACACACACTCTTCCAAGCAACAATAAATCCCATCCCCTCACCACAGATGACAAATGGGATTGTGTAGGGGGTATTTTAAGGTTACATTCGAGATGGGTGTGAGGAGTAGAGTAGGATCGTTTGAAACCAATTGGACTTTTAAGCAGTAGTGGTTGCATGCTAAACTTTTATACACATTCAAGAAGGGAACAACACACTCTTGTCAACGGTAATAAAAGCTGGATAGAGCAGGCTAGTGGTAGTACTCAACGATCAAGAAACAGACTATTCTCGCGAGGCTGTCGGCGCTCGCCGTTCTTTTGCGAATAAATTCACCTTCCCTTCGAAAAAATGCAGGTTGTCAACCAAACGCGTGGTGCCCATCACTATACTTGGACGCTAAAATGTAAGGAATGTGCTACAAGCCAGTATAGGTTTTATAGTACTAGCCTGCTTAGCAATGACTACACTGTCCCACAAGATTTGCATACTCGATATGTTATACGGGTGGTTCTGAGCGCGTTATTGGCAAAACAAGAATGGCACGCTAAAATACAACCATTTTTAAGATGGGGTAACGGATTTCAGAAAGAACAACCCGTCGATTCACTAGATACTGTCCCACAAAAAAGAGCGCACCCAACATTGGAAATTTTCGCTCAACTTGGACAAAAATAAAATGACGCGGAGAACTCTCGATCCTGAAAAACTTGTTAAAATACACATATACAATAACCTGCTTGCGTACTACAGTGAAACGTGCTTATCCATCTTTGTTCCAAAACGCCAGCGAATTTTCGTACCCCTTTCACACTTCGATGTACGTGTGATTCACAGCAGGTCGGATGGCACACATAAAATTGCAAATATCTATGGCTCACGTGACGCGTTGCCAATCCCTCTATATATTATCTCTGGTTCTACACATATGGTCGATATGGCCTTGTCACCTCGTCTTATATATCTATAAACCAAGCCTCCCACACGACTGGCGATCGATCTGCAAGCTTAGTTCACATCTACATTGCCATTTTCAATCATCGTACACGTCTGCCGCGCGATTCAAACACACTACTGTACTTACACCCTCCCCCCACACCCACGCTCACGTAGGTTTGTCATTGATACAAGCTTTGTCTATTAACCAAGCCCCACACACAACTGGCATGCCATGTAAAAGCTTACTCCATATCTGCCGTGCCATTCAACACGTATGCAGCGCGAGTAAAATGCACTACACACACACACACACACACACACACACACACACACACACACACCCACACACACACACACACACACACACACATGGCCTTGTCACATAGCTTTGTTGATACACCAACAGGCCTGGGGCAGACTAAATTTCTTTACTGCTACTAAAAATTAATATAGGCCTAAATTATAATTGGCAAGTCCACTAGGGCCTTCCTTAAAAATCACACACATTTACATAGCCACGGGTACGCACACATAGCCATGGGGCAAGCTTACATTGTCACGGGAGCACTTGCATTCACTTACATACCCATTACTTACATTCACTTACATAGCCACGGGTACGCATACATTGCCATGGGGCAAGCTTACGTTGTCACGGGAGCACTTGCATTCACCTAGTCTAGGGTTAGGGTTAGGGTTAGGGTTAGGGTTAATCTGCCACCTGTTCTAACATACGGTTACTACGCAACCTCTATAACATGCCCGCGCAATACAAATATTACATTATATTATGTCAGATAGTAACTACATGTTCTCTGCCTGTACGATGAGACTTGAGAGTGAACCACAATAGCGTTGCTTTTATTCTTTCTGCATGTGATGACATTATTACCTGTACAGTCATATAGGTTTTGTAGCAGGCATGGTCGCTAAGAACGCGTTGCTATGTACTTTTGTGTGGGAGGTGGTCGTTCCTATTGGTTGCTAGGTACGCGTACATACCTGGCAACCAATGGGCGCTAGGCCGAGTATATAAATGTGCACTAAGTTTATAATTAGACGATACGGTATTATAAGCCAATAAAACTGTAATGTTCATACCTCTGTGTTTTTCGGCGTGCCACAGATTGTACACAATTCCGTTGAAACAACTAGCTCTCGCACACACCCTACAGTGGTACCTCGGTTATGCGGAATTTCTCACCTCACTTATGCGGAAAATAACGAATTTCATCTGAACTAAGCAAACTGTTGGGTAGACCTTTAACTACATTCATTATGGAGTGTGGTTGTTTTCAAGAGAGTTAGCGCTTCATAAATCTGCCCCCCTTTTCTAATATTTCATTTCCTAGCTTCTCATGACCTGCCTACCTGTACTTCCAATACCTGCACGCTCACTTCCTAGTCAGAATAAGGGCTTCAACCTAGCCTTGTTACCTTGGTGGAGGGATGGACACAACCTCAGTACCCAACCCAAAGAAGGATAAATTCACTATACACTTTTCCTTCAATTTTACCTCACATGTTCTCTTTCTTGATGATACACTCTTGTTCTCTTGTTCTCTTGGACCTCAGCTGAGCATCTGACCATGCAGCACCTCAGGTTGAGAGGTCTGGAGTAGTAGTATAAACATTAATAAGGATGTGCCTGCATGGAGTATCAGTGTCACTGACAGGTTCAGAACATTGTCAATCATCTAATTTGGTGCATTAAGGGAAGGGAGGAGGAGTGCAGTTATCGTTCTAATACCAGGTAACTCGTCTTAGTTAACAAGCACACCATTATCTGCTGTGTGAGGATGAAAAGCACGTTTTAAAGACATCATATGTCTTTACAATAATGTATTGTCCATATAAGGGTATGACACTACAATAATGTTAATGTCCATATAAGGTGTGAGGCCTAAATTTTGTGTAGCTAGGACATTGCATATTGCGTGTGTGTGTGTGTGTGTGTATGTGTGTGGTGTATGTGTGTGCATATGTGTGTGCATGGAGCATCACACCAGTGTGTTACCTTCCTCCACAGTTCAACAGCTGAGGTGGTGAGCCTTCTGCTCTCTGCCTTTCTCTGTCTGGTGTCCTCCAACTCACTCTTGATGCGCTCACCTAGGTAAACTATCTCTTCCTGGAGACAGGACAGGATTAATAATTAATAACCTGATAAGATAACCATGGTCATCATGACCACATGGGTCAAGCGACCTATTAACCCAAGCAGTTGTCTGCTACATCCTTGCTAATACAGTTTTGGGAGAACGGTCCGTAGGAGAGCTGCTCGGTTCCAGACCCTCCCCCCAATTGGCTCAGGGGCACGTGACCCTGACCACTTAGCACTGTTGGGGAGTGAGCTCCACCTACCCACAAGGGATGCGCGCATCCCCCGAACTCCCCATGGTTCGCATACGCGACCGCTTCCCCGAGCACTTGGGATCAATTCGATTTGCTCACACAAATACTGCCGTAACTGCCTAGACGTAATGTCGAAGTTACTCAGTCCGCGAGCCTTGTTGAGATCGCTGCAAGACGTTCCCTCGGCACACGGATATATGCCAAGTAGGCGCTACTCTTCCACCGACCCAATGTTTGGATCAAGGAGTCGTCCACTCCTGCGGTTGCTGCTGCCGTAGCCACCCCGATCCGGAAGCTGTGGCCCGCATAATTCCGGTCGTCCACACCGGCCAGGGTCAGAGTTCTCCTCACATGATCCACGAAGGCGGCCTTTGTCAAAGGACGCCGGTCGTAGTGTTGGAATAGAGGCCCCTCCTGGCCACCCCGCACCGCTAGGTAAGCCAATAGGGCTACCACTGGGCACAGCTGTTTGCCGGTCCTGCCCACGGAGATGGTCACGCCCTTTCTGAAAGGATCCGTCTTGGACGCTTTGAGCGTGAGGTGTATTATTTCTGGCCTCCCAGCCCTGTCGACTGATACATCGCTCATACTAAGGTGACTCTGGGGGCAGTACGAGTTGAGCGATGGAACTGTCAGCTCCCCTGACCTCATGAAGCCGAAATAGCACACACACACCGCCGCCCAAAGCATGATGTTATTGAAATCGTGCCCGTTTTTGCTCAGGACGTCCTTCATCTTTAGCAAGAGGGCCAGGGTGATCGGCAAGCGGGACCGTTTAGCTCCCGGGGTCGACTTCGACCTCTCGATTCTGGCTCCCTTCAACACATACTGCAGTCGGGGCATCTCGGATACGAACGGATCACCCAAGCCGCTCATGATTTGAAGGTGACGCACGGCCGAAAGGTACAACTTCATTGTTTGGTGAGATAAGTCATGTACAAACATCCATGCAACAAATCTGCACAAAATGTCCTCATTCGTAGGTAGCGGCTGGGTGTGCTCCTCTGCGCAGTAAGTCAGGTATCGGCCCTGTGCCGAGCAATAGGTACGCCTGGTGGCAGGGGCAAGGGACTCCCAAAGGAGTCTCTTAACCACCTGACCCAGGTCTTGTTGGTCCATTCTCCAGGTACCCAGCCCAGTTGTTGTAGCCAGAGTGGAATCACCGTTGGGTCGTCGTCCGCCTCCGGTACCTTAGAACTGAAGGAAGACAGCCGGTTACGTGACAGATTATCAGCTCTGTCGTTGTCCACCCCTGCTATATGGCGAGCCACTAGGGAGAAGCTATACTTGGCCTCCGCAAAATGGATACATCTCAGGATATTGGATAGATGCATGTCCTTCGAGTTGCCGTGGTTTATGACATCCACTACTGCCCGATTGTCACAGTTCCAACTGACAACTCCCCCTCTCCAATGAACCCCCCAAACAAAACAGCCCCACATTATGGGGACAAACTCCTTTACCGAGATGGACCAATCGCTCGTCTCCCCCGTCCACGGGATTTGCAGCCAACGTGTACCCCAATATGCTCCGCAACCCCAACTGCCAGACGCGTCGCTCCACACTCGGTGGTCCGGGTTCTCCTTCTGGCTGTCCCATAGCATCGACACACCATTCCATTGGGGCAAGAATGTAAACCACCACCCTATGTCCGATCGACATTCACCGTTGAGGCGGATGCATCGGTTCAGGTTCCGGGTACCAGCGGACTACCTTACACGCGTGGCTCAGCACACCTATCAACGACAGTAGCTCACGCTTCGTGCAACTCTTACGCCCGTACCACTCCTTAATTGCTGCCGTCAGCAATCCCATTTTCTTCTCCGGAAGGCGGAGATCCATAGCCTCTGTGTCAACCTCAATGCCTAGGAATGTCAGGCAAGTGGCTGGCCCTTCCAGCTTCTCCACCGCTAGGGGGACCCCCAACCGCTGGCACGACTCCAGGACTGCATCCAGGGCTTTCCTACATTTCCCACTGTGGGCTGGGCCGAGCAGTATGAAATCATCTAGATAGTGGTCCACGTGATCCACACCCCCTCTTCGGAATATCCATTCCAACAAGTCTGCTAGCGCGGTGAAGATCTTCGGCGCCGAACGTAGCCCAAATGGTAGAGCCGTGTCTACATATGCTTGACCCTGCCACTCCATGCCTAACAGCAAGCGATCGTCCGGGTGCACGGGCATCAATCGGTAGGCATTCCTTATATCCACCTTCGCCATCAGTGCCCCTCTTCCCAGCGCTAGGATCGTCTTTGCAACGTCGTCTACCCTAATGTACGACAACGTGCACAGCTCACTGTCGATCCCGTCGTTCACACTTCTCCCGTGAGGGGATGACAGGTCTACTATCAGCCGCCATTTTCCGGTCTGGTGCCCTTTAGGTATTACCCCGAACAGGCTGAAGTGCAAACCTTCTACCGCTTCTGGCATACCCATTCGTATAATCCTTCCTTGAGCACACTCGTCTTTGAGGTAGTCCTCTACTACCTGCCTGCTCTCCCCTGCAGAGCGGAGGTTAGCTTTAGCGCTAACACAGGTGTACTTCGAGTAGTCAAACCCAACCCGGAAGCCATCCCTTATTCCAGAGAGGACGTAACCCACCAGGTCCTCGTCTGGATGGCCTACCAGGGCTCTCTCCCACTCCTTCACCTTCAGGGGGGTGGATATTGTCTGCAGAACAGTTGGTACCCTGCTGCTTCTCACTGCCACACAACTGTCTAGAGCCAACAGCCTGCCTGTGTATGATGTTCGTGTTTCTGGGCCTATGAATGAATGTAGTGCAGGTGCAAGATACATGCATTTCTCAAAACATCACACCACTACTGCCCTCATCCCCTGATCCGTGTCAGTAATTCAGTGTCACACCTTACCAAAGTTAGGTGGAGTTTACATGGTACCAGATCAGACCAGAGAGCATTATTTTTATTTATTTCTTTATTTTTTCTATTATGCTTCTTACTTCCATCTCCAACCTCTCATCTCACCCCATCCCCACCAATCTCGGGATGGTTGATGCAAGTAATGGTTGTAAGTCACACTCTGCTTGCGCAGGTGGAGTTTACCTGACCACACCGACCCACGAGAAGAGGTTGATCTGCCCCCCTCCCCCCCCCCCCCCCCACACACACACAGGTGTTTCTAAGCCTATTAAGGTCCCACTTTAATATGCTGGTTTCAACAAGTTTACAAACAGAAGTCACTACTTAGCCGCTCCTTTCTTGCACTCTGCACTTGGGTGCCTGCCACCACACAGTGCACACTTGTGCTGAAAGCGGCACTTCAGGTTGTAGGGGCATGACCCCTCCCTTTTATAGCGGTAGCATATATCTGGCTTCATCTTGCTCTCCCGCTCCACGTTGACTGGCTTCGTACCAAAGTCTCCCTGCTGTGGTGGACTTGCCACCCTCCTAGCCCTGCCCACAAAGCACTGGTTAAACAGCTGAGGATCCAGCTGAGACCAGGCCTTGTTCCCCGTGACCGCAGCCATCTGTCGGAACCTGACATCATACTCCCTCCATGCTGGTTCCTCATACTCCCGGTGTGACCGGAGGATATGCAGCATGTAGGCCAACATTTCAGGCATCATATCCAGGTGCTTCATCCCCACTGCTGCAGTGTAAATTGTGAAACACATGGTCCACGTCCGAACATCCTCCACTGACTTCTTCTTGGCCCGAGCCACCTCCAGGCCAGGGAGGATCACATAGCGGCGAGGATCTGGCTCTGGGTCTAACACCTCCTGCCACTGGGCAGGTCGGAGATCTGCCATATCGACAAATTCTAACGCCTGGATCCGTTCCACCAGCCTCTTTGCCAAGGGAGGAAAACCATTGCCCACCGATACGTATGACAGTCGACTGGAGCCTGCTGCCTCCTCTTGTGGCCACCACCAGTTGGCACCCTCTGCTCTCCTACCCCCAGCAGTAGCCAGAAGCTGACCCACAGACTGCAGGTTTGTACCAGCACCTTCTGCCAGTCTCTGTTGCGCCAGAACCCTCTGCTGCTCCCCTCGCACTGGCAACTGTGGGACCAGATCCAAGGAGGGTTCTACCCCTACTGCCCCTGCATAAGGAAATTGATCCTTCATAGCCAGTCTACAGCTGGCCCCCCCCCCCCCCCCCCCCCACCATGCCTCTAATGAATGTCAAGTCTACCCCTATTTTCTGTTGACATGGCCTAAGTCCGCGACTACTGGGTATCCCTTCCAGTCATTTCTGCAGCCCTAACTTCCCACTGCTGGGTAACCCTCCCTAGCTATTAGCATAGCCCACCTCTGTTCCTACTGAGTATACATCTAGCCGCTTATGCAACCCCACCCCCTTAACTACTGAGTCTCAACATCCAGCTACTAGCATAGCCCATCTCTTCTCCTACTGAGAATTCATTCCTAACCAGTTATGTAGCCTATTCCCACCTCTACTGGGTCTCCACCCCCAGCCATTTCCATGACTACCGGATATCCATTCCCAGCCATTTCCACGACTACCGTGTAACCACTCCCAGCCATTTCCATGACTACCGGGTATCCATTCCCAGCCATTTCCACGACTACCGTGTAACCACTCCCAGCCATTTCCATGACTACCGGGTATCCATTCCCAGTCATTTTCACGACTACTGAGACTCCATTCCCAGCCATTTACGTGGCCTCTTACCCGCCACTACTGGGACTCCATTCCCAGCCATTTACGTGGCCTCTTACCCGCCACTACTGGGACTCCATTCCCAGCCATTTACGTGGCCTCTTACCCGCCACTACTGGGACTCCATTCCCAGCCATTTACGTGGCCTCTTACCTGCCACTACTGGGACTCCATTCCCAACCATTTACGTGGCCTCTTACCTGCCACTACTGGGACTCCATTCCCAGCCATTTACGTGGCCTCTTACCTGCCACTACTGGGACTCCATTCCCAGCCATTTACGTGGCCTCTTACCTGCCACTACTGGGACTCCATTCCCAGCCATTTACGTGGCCTCTTACCCGCCACTACTGGGACTCCATTCCCAGCCATTTACGTGGCCTCTTACCCGCCACTACTGGGACTCCATTCCCAGCCATTTACGTGGCCTCTTACCTGCCACTACTGGGACTCCATTCCCAGCCATTTACGTGGCCTCTTACCTGCCACTACTGGGACTCCATTCCCAGCCATTTACGTGGCCTCTTACCTGCCACTACTGGGACTCCATTCCCAGCCATTTACGTGGCCTCTTACCTGCCACTACTGGGACTCCATTCCCAGCCATTTACGTGGCCTCTTACCCGCCACTACTGGGACTCCATTCCCAGCCATTTACGTGGCCTCTTACCCGCCACTACTGGGACTCCATTCCCAGCCATTTACGTGGCCTCTTACCTGCCACTACTGGGACTCCATTCCCAGCCATTTACGTGGCCTCTTACCCGCCACTACTGGGACTCCATTCCCAGCCATTTACGTGGCCTCTTACCTGCCACTACTGGGACTCCATTCCCAACCATTTACGTGGCCTCTTACCCGCCACTACTGGGACTCCATTCCCAGCCATTTACGTGGCCTCTTACCTGCCACTACTGGGACTCCATTCCCAACCATTTACGTGGCCTCTTATCCACCACTACTGAGACTCCATTCCCAGCCATTTACGTGGCCCCCCTTTCCTGCCACTACGGGGTATCCGTTCCCAGCCATTTACGTGGCCTCTTACCCGCCACTACTGGTCTCCGTTCCCATCCATTTACGTGGCCCCCCTTTTTTCCCCTACTGGTTATCCATTCCCAGCCATTTACGTGGCCCTTCGTTATTCACCGATTAAAGCCACACTACAAACCATATTATCCAGCTCTTAATTTTCGCTTACCCGTCGTCCCACCAGACGGCAATGACTCAGGCTGCTGCTGCTGCTGCTGACTCCGGCCTTCGTCAAACACCTCCTTGGCCACGCACCTCATCACCGTCTTCAGGCTCTCCAGGGTTATCTCGACCCTCTGCTGGTTCTCTCTGCTGGTACCCTCGACCCTCTGCTGGTTCCCTCTGCTGGTACCCTCGACCCTCTGCTGGTACCCTCGACCCTCTGCTGGTTCCCTCTGCTGGTACCCTCGACCCTCTGCTGGTTCCGTCTGCTGGTACCCTCGACCCTCTGCTGGTTCGTTGAGGAAGCATCCTGCTGGTTCGCTGAGGAAGCATCCTGCTGGTTCGCTGAGGAAGCATCCTGCTGTACTTGTGCAGATGTCGCACCCTGTTGCCCTTGCATATCCGCTGCTTGGTTCACCTTTTCAGCCATCAGGAAACAAAAAAAAAATAGATCTAGGCAAGCAGATGCGTCAGCCGCAGTAGAAATGGCGGGTTAATAATGACACACGTGTTCGCTCGCCCTTTGCGCTTGCGCGGTCCCCCTAATTGATGCGCACCTGTTGGGTTAACTTCGTTTAACTGTATTTAAACGGTATTTAAACACTTATAATCAATACATTAACTAACTTCAAAGTTCTCAGCCAGCTTTTCAGTATTCTTCTTAGCATCATCTTGTATTTTGGCAGCCATGCTTCTGAAATACAGGTCACAGAACTGGGCCACATGTCTGGGTGAATGGAGGTGTGGGTGAATGGAAACCACGATTGGCCAAAAGCTTACCCCCCTTCAGACAAAAGAACAACAAATGCCTTTCCTCCAATCTTTGTCTGCCAGTTCTGTTGCAAAGAATGAAACATGATTCAAAGCCACCGCCTAAGGGTGGGGGGGGGTCTAGTGATACGCCATGAGGAGGGGGTGGGGCTAGTGATATATGCCATATTAGGGGTCTAATTATGCGCTCCAGTTTATATGCCACACACCCTAATCTCCATACGCCACACCACACCCCACACCCACCTGGGAACACAACAGCATTGTACCTTCTTCTACAATGGAGTGGTTTGTGCAAGAGCCATAACCTCTGTGAAGAAGATAACAGTCCTTCCACCGTACAACCACAGCCCCCCCCCCAGCCCCCAGCCTCCCACTTCATTTTACATACCATCGGTCAAAAGCAGCTCTCGCTCGTTGCACACCAGGATCTTGCTCAGCAAGGACTTGTACTCCACCAGCAGTTCACAGAGCAGCTGTCCCACCAGCTTCAGGGACACCTTCACATGGTCAGAGATGTCCACAGCACTGGACAGCATAATGGTCAGAGAGGTCTGGGCACTCCGGCAGAAACCCTAAGGACTTCTCCCAGTCTTCCAATGGCTTGGTATCCACTGCTGGCCTGGGCACCTCCTCCCTGACAGCAGGCTCCGCCCTTAATGGTAACTGGGGGTCAGTGACTTCACACCTGGCGTTTGATCCCTGTGTTTCTTCTCGCGAGTGACAATGTCCAAAATGTGCTCGTACTTGGAGACACAGAGTACAGACAGGTAGTATATCACCACGACGACCACCTGCTGAAGGGTCTGCTTGGAGTCCTGTAGAAGCCAAGGACCACAAAGTGAAGGAACCAAAGCCAAGGACCACAAAGTTAAGGAACCAAAGCCAAGTGAAGGAACCAAAGCCAGGCAATGCAGCATAATGCAACTAACCCCATCTCTAAGAACAACAGAATGGATGCATGAGATGCAGCTGTCAGATAGAAGGCATTGGACATTCTTCAGACTCTCAGTCCTCTTCCCCAGACAGTCTTGAAGGTACTATGCATCAATTAGAGCTTAAATGCTACAATTAAATCGTAACTACCTTCTCTAGTGAGGTCTCAGCTATGCCCAAGTTGGTAAGAAGTGTAGACACCTTACTACCTAGTTCAGCAGTGGCTCGCTTTTCTGTATGGTAATGCTCTTGGAGTTCCTTATGCAAAAGTGTGTATGTGTGTGCATGTGTGTGTGTGTGTATAGTGTGTGTGTGTGTGTATTACACCCTCATCAGCATCGCACATGTACACTGACTTTGTGCTCCTCTATTGCCTTTATACAGGTGAGTGATGCAACAGACAGACAGTACTGGGGAGGAGGAAGTGAAGTAATTGGAAGGAAGTCAGCGGTCAATGCACATGTGCTGTGTTGGGATGGGGATTCAAACAAATACACACATGCACGCACACACACACACACACATACCTTATGGTGAGTAGCTGTTGGGCAATGACTAGGAGCACTTCAATGTCTATCCTGTTGAACTCATCAAAGCAGTACCACGCCCCTGACTGGGCCAGACTTAAGAAGAACCTGCCCATCATCTGATGGGGAGGAGGAGGGGGAGGAAGGGAGCAGGAGGTGGGTCATTAGTGATAGGCTCCAACAAATGCTCTGAAATTTTCACACCTTAAAGTCAAGACCGTCTGAGCAGTTGAACACGACACACTGCTTGGCTTGTGCCTTAGCTAGGTCCTTCACACTCTCAGTCTTCCCTGTACGAACAGGGCCAGCGGGGGCTCCCCCTAGATCACTCCCATCAGGCACAGAAAGCATCGATCCTGTAACCGTAGCAAAGGTTATTTATTTGAGAACCAACAATAAAATCAAAAAACCACTGCACAATACATGTATGTACTAGGGGCTAAGAGAAAATTTAACAAAATGGGTGGAAATTAAATTGTCCCCCCCCCCCCCCCCTTATCTGAAATGCATGTACCTGTGAAAACCAAATCTCAATTTTATTTATCCTTGCTAACACTTAGAGGGGTTACACCAAGACGACTTTAATGAGAGGTACTATAACATGCATGTATTAGGTAGTGGGGCTTTAATTTGCTTCTCTGTAAATAGACTACACGTATACATGTACCTAATTCCACTAATAATTTGCAACCACAACAAGCTCATAATGTGTGGAAATTGATTTCAAATGCATGTGCATGTGTGTGTACATGCATATGATGCCCTTGTAATATACATGTACATGTGTGTATGTGTATGGACGTACAGTGAGAGGTGTGATGACAAGCCTGGGGGAGGCACCCACGTACTCATAGCCATATGCACATAGGAGGAATTGGACATCCTCATGATGCAGTCATCTATGTCCAAATCCCAGTTGTAGCAGAAGCCAATAAATGCTGAAAAGTAGAGACAATATGACATCTGACATGCACACCTCATATGCACACCTCCTTGCATGCACACCTCCACACATGCACACCTCCACACACCCATACATGCACACACCCTCTCATGCACAGACTCACACAAGCACACACTCAAACATGCACAGACCCACACAAGCACACATGCACACCTTCACATGTACACTTACCCACAATGGAGAGCAGTAACACAAACTTGATTGCATCCCCGAAGCACGTATTCTGACTAGCAGCGTGTCAGGTATTAGAAGTACAGGTAGGCACCGCAGGTCACGAGAAGCTAGGAAATGAAATATTAGAAAAGGGGAGGCGGATTATGAAGTGCTAACTCTCTTGAACACAACCACAGGAGGTTGACACAGTCACTACACCACTCCATAACCCTAGAAACTCTCAAATAGAATAAAAAATACAATTAAAAAACTTTAACTTAGAATAACGTGAAAACCTCGTTTCTTTGAGACATCCAGTGCACAGATATTGTATACAGCATCACACTACAAATAGAATCCCAAACACAAATGTTAAGAGAGGAAGCTGTAGCGGAACTAAGGCAGTGCAATTACGGGGATTCATAGATGGGAAAATTTGTAACTTTTATTCTATGCAATAGAATAAAATAGTGGTGGACGCTAGTATTATTTATGCTTTTAAAGTGTAAGTGGCTTAACGATTATAGTCAATTTATAGAAATAGCTGTTCAGCATTGGGTAATAATCACGCAGTATGTAGAATAACACGCTCAGCTATTATTCCTAGAAACCTGCAAAAATAGAATAAAAATTTTCTAGGGATAATCAAGGCTGTAGACAAGGGGGGGGGGGGGGGGGGGGGGCTTGAGCCCTCCCAAAATTGTCCATGAGAATAACATCACATGTAATTAGAATTAACCACTGGTAGCGGTAATCGCGTACGTACTATGCAAGAGCGTAGACAAATTTTTTAGGGTGGGGAGGCTAATTGTGGTTGGGGGTTTAGACCCGCGATACGAAAAGAGGGCGGGGGGGTGCTGTCCGCTTTAGGCCCGATACGAAAAGCGGGATGGGGGGTGGGGGCGGGGGGGCGGGAGATGTGTGCTGTACACTTCAGGCTCAATACGAAAGCCGGGGGGGGGCTGCTCAGCGGAAGAGGGGGAGGTACCTTGTACGAAAGGACAACACTATGATCTATTGAATAGCGCGCGCTTTACGATTGATTATTAACGACTCCAGAAATTTTAATAACTCAAGTTCAAAAATCTGGTGGGCTAAAGCCCCCCTGCCCCCCCCCCCCCCCCCCCCCCCCCCCCCGCCCTTGCTATGTCTTAAGTTCATCAGTAGCGCATCGACAAACGATCCATCGCTTGATTTGATCCCCATTAGCGTGCTTAGGAGCGGTATGAATCGGCAGTGGCAGTGTGGCTGAGGTGGCAAACCCATGTATGTTCGTATACGTTCATACAACATGTATTATCTCTGATTCATATACTTGTCAGTTTACTGGTGATTGTGCGGAGAAATACTGGTTTGCGCCCCCAGCTACACCGCCTCCGTGAATCTGGCTGAACTGTGACTATTCAAAGTGTAGCCAATGCACTTATTTGTATCATTGTGTTACCATGCACTGGTGGAAGTTTGTGCTAGCATGCAACAATACGGAAAAGTTAAAGCGGCTCGGGCTACGCCCCAGTCCCGATCGGGTGAGCTTACAACGCTCCCCCAAAACCCCTCCATGTACCCCCTCCCCTTGGACAATAAGCCCCCCCCCCCACAAACTTTGAAAGTCGTCTACGACCATGACCATAATGAATGTAGTTAAATTAAAGGTCTATCCAACAGTTTGTTTAGTTCAGATGAATATTCGTTATTTTCCGCATAGAGAAAATCCGCATAAACGCGGTACCACTGTAGACCGTGTGTGGGAGCTATTTGTTTCAACGGAATTGCGCACAATATGTGGCACGCCGAAAAACATAGAGGTACGAACATTACAGCCCTATTGGCTTATACCGTATCGTCTAATTATAAATCTAGTTTCTAGCACTATTTAATTTGTCAACCGTCGTTAAAGGGTTAAAGGTTGTACAGTCACATGTCCATGTTGAAGGTGGGCAGTGTTATAGGCTTAGGTGGCTGTGCGTCTGTCATTGCGTTTAACTCCAGTGAGTACTGGAGAATGGCTCGAAACATTCAGCGCGGGAAATTGTTCTTACCTGACCGCAAAAATCACCTGGACCCCGCTCTCTGTCCATTTCCTCTCGCTGATGTAAGGAATGCAATAAATACAGCGAACTCCTTCTGTGGACGTTGGACTAAAGGCAATCGGAAAAACAAGCACGCTCGAGTTGATCTCAAAGGAACAACCAAATGTTGTATACGTGAAGATGAAGGCGAGTGGAAATGTATGCCATGCGTTGTATGAACCTTTGAAGAAATCCACTTACCATTTACCGTGGCCTTTGGATCTAGTGCGCTTCGATTCATCGCTTACTACCGAAGATCGCTTAATCAAAGTTTTCAGATATGTAGAGAAGAGCTCGGGCACCAAGGTACCGCTGTAATCGACATCGAGCCAGACCGCCGCTCAGATTCCTTCATACTGACTCCTTCATACTCATTCGATCCTGACGCAAGAGAGTTTACTCGCCAAATCAAACATCTCGTTAATTCGGGTGTAATGCAATGCTTATTTGCCGCTTCAGAAGGGGCTAGCTTTCGGGTGGAACGCGCTCGTGAACCCCGTCTTAAACTGTTTATAGCATACGAGATCTCAATGCCTTTTGCTGAAAAGTATCTTCAAAAAAATGTACAGTCTACCTGTTGACGCAGATACGAAAGACATGTTGACTCGCCTACCACGTACATTTGCTACATTAAAAGAATTTGCCTCAGCATCCGACAAGAAAGCATTCGTTGATTCTGCTTTCGATGAATTAGTGTGGAAGGTACGACGCACCCTCTTAATGAGTGGCAAAGCTGAGAAAATTTATCGTATAGCACTTGAACGTGAAATTCGTTTAAAGACTTACGACAGCTGCCATTTTCTGAAGCTGATTTTGACAAAGTGTTTGTGGCTGCCGATGTGTTTACCTTGACTGCAGGAGGTTACAAATACAGGTTCCAGTTTGAAGCGACTCGTGTTGCTGCAAGGCAGGTTTTGAACACAGCAAATAAAAAAGGATGGCTAACTTGGCCCTTCTAACAATATCAAATCGAGAATTTAATGCGTCTATCATTGTTACGTCAGCCCCCCCCGCCCCCCCCGGGGGGGGCATTGGGAGGGATTTAACCTTTATTAATGAGATGCTATTGCTAACTTGAATTAGGCTGCTCGCTATTTAGAGTACTGAAACAGAGGTCATTATTAACACATCTACTGCTAATTGCAAGTCATGCAAGAAAAAGCCTGCTAGAACATTCTGAGGCTATATAATACCCTGTATGTCTTTATGTATGCGTCAATCAGTCTCGTGTAAGACCCTTTTACTGGTAATACAATACTTGTTACATTGGTGGCAGCGGTGGGATAGGATGGCAACCTCGAAGTCAAGCCTATAGCTCTCCCGGAAATTACTACCGATGATTTTGAACGTTCTTGGAACAGGTTCCATTTGGTTGCGGCTGCCAGTAAATGGGATGATGAGAAGAAGCTCCTTTTGCTCCCTGCACTACTTCGTGGGAAACTGGTGGAAATATTCATTTCCCTCAGCGCGGAGGAGAAAGAAACTCTGACGAAGCTGAAACAAGCTTTGAGTGACAGAGCAGGCATAACGCGGGACTCGTTGACCTCCGCTAAGACGTTCTCGGAGCGCAAGTAAGGCGCCTACGAGTCAGTTAGGGACTACGAGATAGATCTAACGAGGTTGTTTAAAGAGGCCTACCCCAACGAGGATACAACAAAGTCTGCCGTTCTGCTGCAGGGGTTCCTCGGCGGTTTTCGTCCGGAGATCACCAGACACATCTTGCTAAAGGGGACCCCGAACAAACCGGAGGATGCACTGAAGGAGGCGTTGGCCGTCGAGCGCGCCCTTGCATTTCAAGAGAGTGAGAAGCAAGAAACACCTGTGCAAGTGGTTCGTACGAAAACGACGCCTCCAGCTGCAGAGAAATGCGCGAGCTTCAAAAGCTGATGAGCGAGATGCTGATTCGTTTGCAAAGTTTGGAGTCTGGTTTGGCAGAGCGAAGAAAGACGGACGAGGCACAACGTCGCGATCGCCGACGGTGCTTTACGTGCCATAAACTGGGATACATCAGCCGCAACTGCCCAACTAGTGAGCCCCGAAATTCGGAGCGACTACGCCGTCAAGGACCCTATCGCGGCGATTCAGAAGAGGAAGACCCAGTTAAGGTATGTGGAGTAGATCACACTACGCTTCGCGTGCGCGGGTTATTGGGGGAGAGACCAATTGATTTTTTGGTAGACTCGGGCGCCGCGGTCTCTGTGGTTACTCTCGACATTTTACCTTCCAGCAGTCATTCAGAAATTGACAAGACTACGCTACTCACCGTCGGAGCGAATGGCAGTCCGTTAGATGTCATAGGCCGTGTTAATATTCCGATTACCATTGGTGATTTCGTTAATACGCACTCATTTGTAGTTGTTCGAAAACTTACCGTTGACTGCTTGTAACAAAGGAGCTTTTTAGGGTTGTTAACTCATATAGAAAGATCCAAACTTATTATTACGGTATTAAGAGTGCAGGTGGCGACTACTCCATACTGGCGAACATACCTGACGCTACCCTAAATTTTAAACGTCCACCGTTTTTCATTTCATCTGCATGGCTGGTACACACACACACACACACACACACACACACACACACACACACACGTCTCATGTCACGCCTATACACATTCTTTCCACATAAGACAATATTCTTTTCCCCTTGCTGTACACCCTGTAAATTGTTATGTTGTGTGCTACATGGATTCACTCATAAGCGTTGCCCATTAGAAATTTTTTTCTATGTCTTTTGGTTACAGTGCTTTCACTGGCCTACTATACAACCCTCTTTCCCAACTATTTATATTCAAATTGATGTGTTTTTCACGTGTGTAACTGGATTTTGTGTTGTATACATAGTGGTATAGGAGCATGAGGGCAAATGCCCGAACACTTTTTTCAGAGGAAGGGCATTGCCCTCCCCCCCCCCCCCTCCCAACCCCTCCCACCATTGGTTGTATGTACTGGATTAATGTGTTGTATGTACTGGACTATTTGTTTCCTGTCTCACAGTACCTGCCACATCATGGCATACCATGCCTCATGTCCAATGCAGAAGGTTTGTTTGAAGGTTCTACAGGTATCATTGATGATGCGAACAAGGTAATGCGGGCTGTTGTTAGGGGAGCTAGGGACCTGTCACCGCATGTAGGTTGCATGGGCTTGGGGAAGGCATTGGAGTCAACTATGTTTTAGGCCTGTGGAAATGGAACTTAATCACAGTTGCAACATGGATGGAGATGTATATATTTTTATGCTTGGCATGTGTACTGGTGTTAGTATTCGTTGGCACATCTGTAGTGAAGAAACAAATTTGTCAATAAATCTTACCAGTTTATAAGCATATGGCAAACTACACAACTTTGGATATAATCCCTAGGGTTTTTAAAACACAGCTTGTAAAGCAGAGGGTCCTCTCTCTGTGTTACTGAGAAAGAACCCTCTGTTAATCTATAATCGACGAGTGCCAGGTTAACCTGGTAAACCTGTCAACTTTCTCTACGATTACCTCATACGATCACCTCATGGAAAGGGCTAAAAATGGCTTCTCGAGGAGCTGCAGATTTCAGCGCCACTCCAAAGCTTCATGATGAAGTATCACGGCAAGGCAGACAACTTACGAAGAATGCATACGTTCGGATCTGGTTGGATGAAGTCTAGCGTAGGTGATTTCTGTCATTAAAACTAAGTGGAGAGTGGAGTGGACTATCGGGGAGGCCACTATTGTCTTGGATCACGGGAAGGTGTTTTGGAAGCCAAATGGAGACGTTGGTTCAGTAAGCGGTCCAGCGATAGAAAACGATTGTCTTGAGGAAGAAGACCGAGGAGATCATGAAATGGAAGCTGTTGGTGAGGACGATAATGAAGGACATGAAGAAGGTGAAGATGATGTCAATGAGGCATCCCCTAAAGTGCAAGCTGGGAGATGAATTCCTGAAGTGGGAGAAACTCAATAGTGGAGTGATTGTTGACCAGCGTGCCAAGGATGGGTGGGGTAACAAATTGTTTAGGTCCACTGGCCACTGCCTCAAGTGCAGCAATGAAGAAGGAAAGTTAGAATTTTCGATCCCGGGATGTGTGGATTGAAACTGGGCAATCATGCATAGATCAACGGGATGCTTTGAAGAATGCTGTGTAGTTAAAGTTTTTCTAAGACACCACATGTAAAACTCCATGATTTATGCTTTTCTGATATGTACTATGCAATGAACATGTTTGGTACCTTTAAATTTAAAGTTAGAGGTGCAAAATAACCCTCTAATTTGGACAGGTGTTTTGACAGGTAAACCTGTCAAAATTCTCGTCATTTATGGATTAATCTATACACCATTATAGATCCCCTCTTATGTGTACATCATTGGGACCTGTCTTATGTGTACACCATTGGGACCTGTCTTATTATACATCCTATTTCCTTTCCTACGTGTAGGGGTACCAGTTTGGAGGTTGTTACATTCACATGCCCTTGCAAAATCGAAACATATATGTATAATTATATATATATGCCTTATAGCAGCTGCAAGAGAAAAGGATGAGGTGGAAAGTGAAGCTGGCTGATCTGGAGCTGATTGGAGATAAGGAGGTACAAGAATTGTTGTGGGCTATGATATCAGGGTGGGTGTGATTGTATCTGCTTTTATTTATGTTCTACACCTTGGCCAAGAGTTTCATTATTGTTAGAGAAAGAGAAACAGCTGACCTTACTACAGGAACAGCAGACTAAGCTACGAGAACAGCAGACTAAGCTACAGGAACAGCAGACTGAGGTACAGACAGGGCTGGCATGTAATTGCATAGGTTTGTCATCTTGCTGGGTGAGTAGTTTTATAAAAGAACATAACTCACTATAGCAAAATAATAATCTGTCTATGCATACTTCTCCAGTTCACTGCTTCTCTTTGCCCTGCAAT
>OY811993.1:347574-392361 GCA_963681505.1 Eunapius fragilis
TTATCGTATAGCACTTGAACGTGAAATTCGTTTAAAAGACTTACGACAGCTGCCATTTTCTGAAGCTGATTTTGACAAAGTGTTTGTGGCTGCCGATGTGTTTACCTTGACTGCAGGAGGTTACAAATACAGGTTCCAGTTTGAAGCGACTCGTGTTGCTGCAAGGCAGGTTTTGAACACAGCAAATAAAAAAGGATGGGCTAACTTGGCCCTTCTAACAATATCAAATCGAGATTTAATGCGTCTATCATTGTTACGTCAGCCCCCCCCCGCCCCCCCGGGGGGGGGCATTGGGAGGGATTTAAACCTTATTAATGAGATTGCTATTGCTAACTTGAATTAGGCTGCTCGCTATTTAGAGTACTGAAACAGAGGTCATTATTAACACATCTACTGCTAATTGCAAGTCATTGCAAGAAAAAGCCTGCTAGAACATTCTGAGGCTATATAATACCCTGTATGTCTATTATGTATGCGTCAATCAGTCTCGTGTAAGACCCTTTTACTGGTAATACAATACTTGTTACATTGGTGGCAGCGGTGGGATAGGATGGCAACCTCGAAGTCAAGCCTATAGCTCTCCCGGAAATTACTACCGATGATTTTTGAACGTTCTTGGAACAGGTTTCCATTTGGTTGCGGCTGCCAGTAAATGGGATGATGAGAAGAAGCTCCTTTTGCTCCCTGCACTACTTCGTGGGAAACTGGTGGAAATATTCATTTCCCTCAGCGCGGAGGAGAAAGAAACTCTGACGAAGCTGAAACAAGCTTTGAGTGACAGAGCAGGCATAAACGCGGGGACTCGTTTGACCTCCGCTAAGACGTTCTCGGAGCGCAAGTAAGGCGCCTACGAGTCAGTTAGGGACTACGAGATAGATCTAACGAGGTTGTTTAAAGAGGCCTACCCCAACGAGGATACAACAAAGTCTGCCGTTCTGCTGCAGGGGTTCCTCGGCGGTTTTCGTCCGGAGATCACCAGACACATCTTGCTAAAGGGGACCCCGAACAAAACCGGAGGATGCACTGAAGGAGGCGTTGGCCGTCGAGCGCGCCCTTGCATTTCAAGAGAGTGAGAAGCAAGAAACACCTGTGCAAGTGGTTCGTACGAAAACGACGCCTCCAGCTGCAGAGAAATGCGCGAGCTTCAAAAGCTGATGAGCGAGATGCTGATTCGTTTGCAAAGTTTGGAGTCTGGTTTGGCAGAGCGAAGAAAGACGGACGAGCACAACGTCGCGATCGCCGACGGTGCTTTACGTGCCATAAACTGGGATACATCAGCCCGCAACTGCCCAACTAGTGAGCCCCGAAATTCGGAGCGACTACGCCGTCAAGGACCCTATCGCGGCGATTCAGAAGAGGAAGACCCAGTTAAGGTATGTGGAGTAGATCACACTACGCTTCGCGTGCGCGGGTTATTGGGGGAGAGACCAATTGATTTTTTGGTAGACTCGGGCGCCGCGGTCTCTGTGGTTACTCTCGACATTTTACCTTCCAGCAGTCATTCAGAAATTGACAAGACTACGCTACTCACCGTCGGAGCGAATGGCAGTCCGTTAGATGTCATAGGCCGTGTTAATATTCCGATTACCATTGGTGATTTCGTTAATACGCACTCATTGTAGTTGTTCGAAAACTTACCGTTGACTGCTTGTAACAAGGAGCTTTTTAGGGTTGTTAACTCATATAGAAAGATCCAAACTTATTATTACGGTATTAAGAGTGCAGGTGGCGACTACCTCCATACTGGCGAACATACCTGACGCTACCCTAAATTTTAAACGTCCACCGTTTTTCATTTCATCTGCATGGCTGGTACACACACACACACACACACACACACACACACACACACACGTCTCATGTCACGCCTATACACATTCTTTCCACATAAGACAATATTCTTTTCCCCTTGCTGTACACCCTGTAAATTGTTATGTTGTGTGCTACATGGATTCACTCATAAGCGTTGCCCATTAGAAAATTTTTTTCTATGTCTTTTGGTTACAGTGCTTTCACTGGCCTACTATACAACCCTCTTTCCCAACTATTTATATTCAAATTGATGTGTTTTTCACGTGTGTAACTGGATTTTGTGTTGTATACATAGTGGTATAGGAGCATGAGGGCCAAATGCCCGAACACTTTTTTCAGAGGAAGGGCATTGCCCTCCCACCCCCCCCCCTCCCAACCCCTCCCACCATTGGTTGTATGTACTGGATTAATGTGTTTGTATGTACTGGACTATTTGTTCCTGTCTCACAGTACCTGCCACATCATGGCATACCATGCCTCATGTCCAATGCAGAAGGTTTGTTTGAAGGTTCTACAGGTATCATTGATGATGCGAACAAGGTAATGCGGGCTGTTTGTTAGGGGAGCTAGGGACCTGTCACCGCATGTAGGTTGCATGGGCTTGGGAAGGCATTGGAGTCAACTATGTTTTAGGCCTGTGGAAATGGAACTTAATCACAGTTGCAACATGGATGGAGATGTATATATTTTTATGCTTGGCATGTGTACTGGTGTTAGTATTCGTTGGCACATCTGTAGTGAAGAAACAAATTTGTCAATAAATCTTACCAGTTTATAAGCATATGGCAAACTACACAACTTTGGATATAATCCCTAGGGTTTTTAAACACAGCTTGTAAAGCAGAGGGTCCTCTCTCTGTGTTACTGAGAAAGAACCCTCTGTTAATTCTATAATCGACGAGTGCCAGGTTAACCTGGTAAACCTGTCAACTTTCTCTACGATTACCTCATACGATCACCTCATGGAAAGGGCTAAAAATGGCTTCTCGAGGAGCTGCAGATTTCAGCGCCACTCCAAAGCTTCATGATGAAGTATCACGGCAAGGCAGACAACTTACGAAGAATGCATACGTTCGGATCTGGTTGGATGAAGTCTAGCGTAGGTGATTTCTGTCATTAAAACTAAGTGGAGAGTGGAGTGGACTATCGGGGAGGCCACTATTGTCTTGGATCACGGGAAGGTGTTTTGGAAGCCAAATGGAGACGTTGGTTCAGTAAGCCGGTCCAGCGATAGAAAACGATTGTCTTGAGGAAGAAGACCGAGGAGATCATGAAATGGAAGCTGTTGGTGAGGACGATAATGAAGGACATGAAGAAGGTGAAGATGATGTCAATGAGGCATCCCCTAAAGTGCAAGCTGGGAGATGAATTCCTGAAGTGGGAGAAACTCAATAGTGGAGTGATTGTTGACCCAGCGTGCCAAGGATGGGTGGGGTAACAAAATTGTTTAGGTCCACTGGCCACTGCCTCAAGTGCAGCAATGAAGAAGGAAAGTTAGAATTTTCGATCCCGGGATGTGTGGATTGAAAACTGGGCAATCATGCATAGATCAACGGGATGCTTTGAAGAATGCTGTGTAGTTAAAGTTTTTCTAAGACACCACATGTAAAACTCCATGATTTATGCTTTTCTGATATGTACTATGCAATGAACATGTTTGGTACCTTTAAATTTAAAGTTAGAGGTGCAAAATAACCCTCTAATTTGGACAGGTGTTTTGACAGGTAAACCTGTCAAAATTCTCGTCATTTATGGATTAATCTATACACCATTATAGATCCCCTCTTATGTGTACATCATTGGGACCTGTCTTATGTGTACACCATTGGGACCTGTCTTATTATACATCCTATTTCCTTTCCTACGTGTAGGGGTACCAGTTTGGAGGTTGTTACATTCACATGCCCTTGCAAAATCGAAACATATATGTATAATTATATATATATGCCTTATAGCAGCTGCAAGAGAAAAGGATGAGGTGGAAAGTGAAGCTGGCTGATCTGGAGCTGATTGGAGATAAGGAGGTACAAGAATTGTTGTGGGCTATGATATCAGGGTGGGTGTGATTGTATCTGCTTTTATTTATGTTCTACACCTTGGCCAAGAGTTTCATTATTGTTAGAGAAAGAGAAACAGCTGACCTTACTACAGGAACAGCAGACTAAGCTACGAGAACAGCAGACTAAGCTACAGGAACAGCAGACTGAGGTACAGACAGGGCTGGCATGTAATTGCATAGGTTTGTCATCTTGCTGGGTGAGTAGTTTTATAAAAGAACATAACTCACTATAGCAAAATAATAATCTGTCTATGCATACTTCTCCAGTTCACTGCTTCTCTTTGCCCTGCAATCCTCCCATCATTCCCAGCCACTATGTATGTATGTCTGTGTGTGGTGTGTATGTGTGTGTGTGAGGTTGGAAGCATTAACGGAGCAATGTGCACTTACAAGTAATGAGATTCATTGATAGTGGTACCTGTATTTACTGCACATGCACCTACTCAGGTGCTACGTGTATCACCTGCAATGGTACCAGCTCCTATGTCCGTGGGCGGTGGTCACTTGTCGGTGTGAGGTCCCCAGCACCACAGCTGTCTCCCAGGTAGCTGTGGTGATTACATCGACTCAGCTGTGCCATGGCAATGTGATAAGGCTGCCACAAGCCCCACCCTGTACTGGGAGGGACGTGCCCTCATCGTCAGAGAGGTGTGGGCCAATAGAGGGCCACAACAAGGATGGATGTGGCTACTTCAAGGCAATGGTGTTGTGACCATACGTGTGGAGCAGAACCTGGAGGGGGGCTGGTCAGTAAGTTTAATGTTGATGTGGTTATTGTAAACCGCATTTATCTCCTCCTCCTCCCTCCCGCTCCTTCCCTCCACCCCAGTCTCCCCTGGTCCTCCTGTTGGCCTGACAGTAAGCAGTACCTCTGTGGACCAGCTAACAGTGACCTGGACCCCTCCCACCACTGGTGGTGTTCCTCCCAGCTACAATGCCAGTATCAATGACAGTTCTAACACTCGGGCCCTCATCCCTGCCAAGGGAACTCTACAGAACACCTTCACTGGACTGATCAGTGACACACTCTACACTGTCTCGGTGGTGGCCATCAACTGTGGTGGGACCAGCAGTGTGACGTCAGCCTCTGGAAGAACATGTAAGTGTAGATATTAAATAATGTATTGTGTAACCAAGGCAACTGTAGATGTGTTTATATTATTGGGATCGATGCGACAAGGAAGGACCTACTACTGAATTTTTTATGCTTTGGTCTTCCTCCTATGGGTGTACTTAGTGTCCTTAGCTACATGTACCTATCTCTACACAGTGGTCCTCCCTCCTATGGGTGTACTTAGAGGGGTACATGGTACAGGGGTGCATGGTACATGGGTACATGGGTACAGGGGTACATGGGTGCAGGGGTACATGGGTACAGGGGTGCATGGTACAGTGATTTGGATAAGGTTTGGCTTTTGACCAGACATAAAGTCAACACATGACAATTTTGATCAGACATTTATAGATTTTGACCCGACATGTAATTTAATGAGTACAATCAAGAAAAATAGTTGCATACACTAAACACAAAACTACTCTGCTAAAAAGCTATCCCAGTCATCAATATTTAAAGTGTACGGCTCATTAAGTTTGTTGACCCACTAATGAACGTGGGGTTGAAGTTTCTGGTGCTAGTTAGCTGGTCTTCAAACTGTATGCACACTTTGCACTTCAAAGCAGACACGTGGTCACGATCAAGGCGATCATAGGTAAGCCACACTGTCGTGGTCAGCTCTTTTTCATTGTCCGTCACCCACTTTTTTACAGTTTGTATAGTAAGACCACGCTTTTTACATGGGCTATCATCATCAACCGCACTAACCGCTTCGTCTGCTACTCGCGCTCGTTTCTCAGACATCTTGTCCGCGCATGCGCAATTCTACCCGTCAATTGTCTAAATTGGTCGGATAATGTCCGATGACCGGACGTTATCCAAATCACTGGATGGTACAGGGGTACATGGGTACAGGGGTACATGGGTGCAGGGGTACATGGGTGCAGGGGTACATGGGTGCAGGGGTACATGGGTACAGGGGTACATGGGTGCAGGGGTACATGGGTGCAGGGGTACATGGGTGCAGGGGTACATGATTTTTTTTAAAGGTATTTTGTTACTTGAGATAAAAGTACATGTGTGAAGTCTTATCAATGTCGGTGTCTCATGATCCCAAATGCACATGGATGTGGTGTCTGTTGCTATGCCAACACAGGTTACATAGAGAATAGGTCAGATAGCTACAATGACATATGCCATGAAGGTCTGGGTACCTAGTCCACTCGGACTTCTTACGCAACTTTGCACCTGATAGCCTTTCAGATGAAGGTAACCATGGCAACCCACTTCGGTTAAATGTTACATTAAACTTTTAACTTTTGGGGGAGTTAGTTAACGTTGCTGTAGTCACATGTGTCGCATGTATGTGCATGGTCGGCTATATTCACTAGGGGAATCCAGGGTTCAAAGGCCATAATCTTAGGGGTTAAATACCACCAAGGCCTTAATTGTAGGAGTAAGAACACCATATTATTTTATAGCTTCACATCTTAACAGACTGCTAGTGCAGGCTGTGATCGTCCTAAGGAATTAATGGTTCTGAAATGGTGGTTCTAAGGGGTTAATTGGTGGCATGTACTGTGGAGTGATGTGTGAACAGTGCATGTACACATGTATATCCTTTAAACCCTCCTCTCCTCCTCCCACTGGGACCCATGGGACTTTCTTGTAGGAGGTCCTGCTTGAATTGCCCCTTACACATGAGATACGAACCTAGCTGATGAGCTCCCACTATTCTAGAATGTTTTTTTTTTGCAGACTTTTTGTTAAACTCCTCTGCTGCTCAGTCCTACAGGAGGGTTATCAGAAGCTCCACCTCCACCGGCAGCACCCCTATTAACGCCCAGCTGAGGAGGTCGTCCCAGCAGCCCGAGAAGATGGCCGCATCCCTACTGGCCCCTCCGCCGCTGGCTCAACTAGCAGAGATCAACCTGTCGGCCGTGCCCAAGGCAGTTCTGTACTCCCTGGGGACCGACTCCCTCCCCAGGGAACTCCCCCTGCTCTGGGGGGTTCGAATAAGCTGATGGAGGTCATCCCAACTGGCTGGAAGAAGGTACTTACATCTGTGCATCACAGCGTCACATCACACACACACACACACTCACACATACACTCACACACATGTATATCCACGCACACACACATATGTACACACATACACACATACACACACTCATACATACACACACACATACACACATACAGTACACTCACATACAGAATGTTGTGTTGGAGCGCCTGAAAAAGCATGGTGAAGTCTCCATTTGCTCTGTTTATCCAAGAAGAGTCCAATAAGATGACCCAGTGCTTACAAGCTATTCACAGTAGTCTCCAGGCTAGCTGTTTGGGGATACTCTATGAACATCCACATCTTGTAGACTTGGCTTTGTCCATACTAACCCTGAGTGTTCCAAAGTACTGGTTGGAACAAGTTGGAATCTTGGCTCCATCTGGAGCCTGGCCACTTAAGGACTGGATCCGGGACTTGGTCCAATGGTTTACATTCATTGACTGTGTCCTTACAGGAGGTCTTGCAAAGACACCAACCTATTGGCTAGGTGGATTTATCAGCTCACAAGATTTCCTCAATGTAGTGCAACAGGTAACCCCCTCAAAAAACTTTGTAACAAAGTCACAAGCCACACCCAATACATTACAGAGTGTAATAAAGTCCTGGTGTTCCCTGTCTGGACCGGCTGAGCAGGTCATATTTGTTGCTGACCTCACTGCAAGAGATAAAGATCACGTATGTCTAGACCCCAGTATATCATATGCTCGTCCCCAGTCCTACACATCATCATACTTGTCCCCAGTTCATTATTGTATTGCTCTCCATGTAGATACATGACCCCCCTGCTGAGGGTGAACTCTTTGTTCACGGCGCATACCTCTGGGGTATAGGCTTTGAAAAAACTGCCACCTTAGAGCTCCGTGATGTCCCGCCAAAGCCTCCTGTCTCCACTCCCCTCCTGCTCCTCCACCTCACCATCACTGCCAAGCCAGAGCCATCCGCTGGCCAGCAAATGGAGGCAAAGGGGCCGTACCAGTGTCCCGTGTATGTGTCAAACAGAAGTCACAGTAGTCCGCTGTTCACAGTGAACGTGTCCAGCAATGATGTGGGCCAAAGCAAGTGGATGAGGAACCTGACCTGTACCCTGAGACCATTCTAGAACTGAACACCACCAACACCCTCACTGCCAGGCCCATGCTGCCCACATGTGTATTCATATATACTCTATTTAGTGTCCTCATGTTAAAAAATACAATGCACCGCTTTTGGGTTACCAATCATTAATTTCAAGTAGATTCCTTATACGAATGAGATTGTCGGATGTGGAGTATAATTACCCATGACATCATATTGTTTTGGGAACTGCGAGGAGCACTGGCAAAGGGTGGGCCTCTGTGTTGAAGACCCACGAGTCTAGAGGAATGCTGTCGTCACTGAAGAACAAGAGAAGGTACTTGAGGGTCTCTGCCAGGAAAGAAGCTCTGTTGCACGTCGTCCTTGCCACTGTGGTTGACATATATCCCTGAGTAGCCAGCATCTGTTTTACACTGCTCTTCAAGAGCCTGTAGGACAAATAAACAACCCATCTCCCCGCCCCCCTCCTCCCCTTGTATCACCCTCCACCCACAAACTACCACCTCTCTCACCTGTACCACCTTCCAGCCCCAATCTCTGTACATCTGGTCGTGGGTCAGCCTCCACATGACAAAAATACTCTCCACTGTTTCAGGTCTAAGCAGGTACATGCATCCTTTCATTTGACCTAGTGACAACTTGACCACCTTCAAATTCTCAAATGCTTCAGCACCTAGCTTTGAAGCTGCACACACGCACATTACACAAATAAATTATCATTACCAGAGACTATTTGCACTAACCAGTCCCCGAGTACGACTTGCGGCAGGTACGAGTGACCGCCTTTCCTGCATCCATGTACATCTTTCCCTTGCCATTGATGGCATGGACACCACCCAAAGCCAGCATACCACCGGCAAAGCAGGCCTTACAGGAGAATTAAAAAATAAATAAAAAGCAGCAATAAACCCACCCCACCATACAAAGTGCTGCATCTTCCCACCCATGACCCCATTTCTGAGGTCCACGAGCATATGAAGTGAGACTGTTGGATGACAGCCTATTCAAGATAGCCTTTTTTAAAATAAAAGACGGTAACATGGACACAATAAGCCCCTTCAAGGAACTAACAGTGGACACAATAAGCCCCTCCAAGGAACTAACAGTGGACACAATAAGCCCCTCCAAGGAACTAACAGTGGACACAATAAGCCCCTCCAAGGAACTAACAGTGGACAGCACTGTAACATGAAGAAAACATATTCTTGTATGGTTTCCCCTTCTCCCCCTTCCACCACGTCCATTGCAGTACAGTACATGTCCCTAGCTTCAGTGTCTGCCTTGGAAGTCCAATCCATGACTTTGAGGAGATACTCATAGAAGCTGTCCCCAAGGGCCCCTACCGATATATGAGCTGCAGTGGATCTAACTCTAGTGCATAGGCAGCAATACATCTACCACTTCACCAACACTAGGGCCATCTGACAAGCCAATACAGGCCAACAGACAAACCAGCTGGTAATACACAAATGCACTGCACACACCTCGTGGATCCAACCCACCCACGTAATGCTACCATATCTGGTATACAGCCGTGTTCCTAAAGTTCTGATCCTATCACTCATCCACCATTACCCCCCCCCCCCCCCCCCCCCCCCAACACAGTACATCAAACTACAAGTTATTCTCTGCATATCAGTCATCCAGTCAAAGGGCTTCCTCCCAACACTAAGGGAGGGCCCCCCAACTCCACCTTCTGAGACCACCCCTTTCATGGCAAACTGTCGGCCAGGTGCTGGTGACATAAGAAACTCCCTCTCTTCTCTTGTGGCTTAACCTCTGCAGAGCTCTGCTTGCTTCAACCTGCAATGAGATTAGCAGGTGGTAATACAGAAGACACATGAGGGGGGGGGGGGGGGGGGGGAGGTACAATTTGCTTGCTGAACAAGTTATTGTGTTTGTAGAAAAGACAGGCGATGATATTTAGAGCATGCTTACACATGTTCCTCCTGTTACGCAGTCCTCATGTGACTCATCACACACAATATGTTCCCTGTCACGTGACCATATGCTTTGTGACCCGTCACACACCATGTTCCCTGTCATGTGACCCATCACATACCATGTTCCCTGTCATGTGACCCATCACATACCATGTTCCCTGTCATGTGACCCATCACATACCATGTTCCCTGTCATGTGACCCATCACATACCATGTTCCCTGTCATGTGACCCATCACACAGCAAAACAGGTCTGGCAGCCTATCAAAAGTGTAGTGGACAGAGAAGGAAAATTCAATAACATTGGGGAGCAGTGTGTGCATAGTCCCGTCCCCAGACCCAGATTCCCAACAGCTGCGGGTGAATTACATCACCGCTACGTGGAAAGTGGGTCTGGGAAATAAGAACGACGCACTTGTTCCGAGCGTCCCTCGATGTTTATGTCCACAAATAGTACGGCAATCTAAATTTAGAACTAATCTCGCGCAATTAGAAAGCAATAAGCGCTATCATTTCCGCATGATATTACTACGCGTGTTATGTAATATGTAAGATCTCAAGAACAATTATCTGAGTGTATAGCAACTTTTTTAATCACTCATGTACAATTCTTTATACCTTATAAGAGGTTGCTCCTGATCTCAATTACCATTCAGGTAGTGGAATAGGCAGCCATGAATGATATGCTCATGGAGCCCCAGTGTCTACATACTCTATGCATAAGCAGCGTCAGCTGGTTGGTGCAATGGATATGATCTACAGATGCCCCAGTGACTATATATATATATATATATATATATATATATATATATATATATATATATATATATATATATAATGCAGCTGCATCTGTATATTGGCCTGTGTACGTCAAGGCAAACTACATGCACCTAATATACTATGCTTCCTCTACTGCCAAACAATTCGTCGTACGCGTATGGCATGCAGCACTGAATATATTAGCGATTTCCGTATCCAGATAATCCAGTTGGCAACTGAACTGACGAAAACATCTTTTCCTAGCATAAAGGACTAAAGGTCTTAATTGGCTCCATTTGTTGCGGACGTGGATCAGCAAATCCTAGCCTTTGAACCGCGCGCATAACTACCTCCTGCGTATCTTGCTCGCACATTCCCACATCGATGTCTAATTGAGGCACACCTTCGACTTGAAATCAGGTGCTAATCAGCAACTTGCATGTCTTATTAAGGTTACGTCAGTGTCATTACGTATGTACACATCTGTCTCAATGTTTTGGTACGTGTCTCGGAGTAGCGTTAATGGCGCGAAATGAACGAGAAATGTACAATTACTTTGCACAGCTGTATCTCCATAACCAATCAAGTAAAAATTAACGAACAGGGCAAATCGATAGGCACAGGACCCCTCTGCGTATAAACCGAGTTAGAAGTTAATCAGTTGAGATGTCCTGCCGAAAGATATGGCCAGTTTGAACCCCAAGGGGTATCGGACGTTGCAACATTGGCACGAAGCTAATGCAAGACCCCAAAATCTATTTTACCTTATAGAAATGGTGCAGTATGAAGTGTTGAAAATAGGGAGTCAATAGCGTTTACCGTTCCGAGCGATTCAAACGTGAGTCATTTTTATAACTTTAATAATATATAGCGAAGGCTCATTTTGTCGGAAACTGACCCATATATATAAATTATATAAATATATCTCTACTTGAACTTCCCAAAGTATATCTATGCCTTCTATCATTAAAAATTTGAAATGGGCAATGTTAGTTACACCTACAATGAATTTAGTTTTATCTTTGCCTGCATGCATGTGGATATAGTACATTATTCAGCCTCTCTTGTGACATCGTTAATCACTGAAAGATAAGTTTTTAGATGCCGGAGAACAGTGATAGTCTAATACAGGCGTAGTGTAAAACATGTACGTCAGCTACCAATATGGCTGATGAGTTTAAAAATATCATATACATAGGGTGTGAATTGATGTCACAAGCTTTATCTTTTAACAAGGTTAGGGATCATGGACAGCTGGACAATGAGACTTTTTCTTTTTTCGTAGTACACTCTTGTGCTCTTATCGGGACTCTACAGAAGTAATGCCTCCCTCCGATGAAGGTGACGGCATAATTATCTATAGCACATCCATTCTGATCGCTCGGCTGTTGCGGAGCTGTCCTCATGCACGGTACGGTTTACAAAATAGCTTCTGGCCTGGCCGCAACAAAGGGTATACTCTAAATAGCGAGCAGCCTAATTCAAGTTAGCAATGGCACTCAGCGAAATCTCATTAATAAAGGTCAAATCCCTCCCATTGCACCGGGGGGGGGGGGGGGGGCTCACGTAATTACAATGATAGGCGTATTAAACTCTCGATTTGAATCATTACACAACATTGATATTGTTAGAAGGGCCAAGTTAGCCATCCTGTTATATTTGCTGTGTTCACAACCTGCCTTGCAGCAACACGAGTCGCTTCAAACTGGAACCTGTATTCGCAACCTCCTGCAGTCAAGGTAAACACATTGGTAGCCACAAACACTTTGTCAAAATCAGCTTCAGAAAATGGCAGCTGTTGTAAGTCTTCAACCTGAATTTCACGTTCAAGTGCTATACGATAAATTTTCTCAGCTTTGCCACTCATTAAGAGGGTGTGTTCTACCTTCCCCACTAATTTATTGAAAGCAGAATCAACGAATGCTTTCTTGTCGGATGCTGAGGCAAATTTTTTTAATGTAGCAAATGTACGTGGTAGGCGAGTCAACATGTCTTTCATATCTGCGTCAACAGGTAGATTGTACATTTTTTGAAGATACTTTTCAGCAAAAGGCATTGAGAGCTCGTATATGCTATAAACAGTTTAAGACGCGGTTCACGAGCGTGTTCCACCTGAAAGCTAGCCCCTTCTGAAGCGGCAAATAAGCATCGCATTACACGCGAATTCGAGATGTTTGATTTGGCGAGATTGCGTCAGGATCGAATGAGTATGAAGGAATCACAACTATAGAATCTGAGCGGCGGTCTGGCTCGATGTCGATTACAGCGGTTACTTTGGTGCCCGAGCTCTTCTCTACATATCTGAAAACTTTGATTAAGCGATCTTCGGTAGTAAGGGATGAATCGAAGCGCACTAGATCCAAAGGCCACGGTAAATGGTAAGTGGATTTCTTCAAAGGTTCATACAACGCATGGCATACATTTCCACTCGCCTTCATCTTCAAGTATACAATATTTGGTTGTTCCTTTGAGATCAACTCGAGCGTGCTTGTTTTTCCGATTGCCTTTAGTCCAACGAGTCCACAGAAGGAGTCCGCTGTATTTATTGCATTCCTTACATCAGCGAGAGGAAATGGACAGAGAGCGGGGTCCAGGTGTTTTTTGCGGTCAGGTAAGAACAATTTCCCGCGCTGAATGTTTCGAGCCATTCTCCAGTACTCACTGGAGTTAAACGCAATGACAGACACACAGCCACCTAAGCCTATAACACTGACCACCTTCAACATGGTCATGTGACTGTACAACCTTTAACCCTTTAACGACGGTTGACAAATTAAATAGTGCTAGACACTAGATTTATAATTAAACGGTATAAGCCAATAAAGCTGTAATGTTCGTACCTCTGTGTTTTTCGGCGTGCCACATATTGTACGCAATTCCGTTGAAACAAATAGCTCACACACACTCACCCTGCAGTGGTACCACGATTATGCGGATTTTCTCACCTCGCTTATGCGGAAAATAACGAATATTCATCAAACTGTTGGGTTGACCTTTAACTACATTCATTATGGAGTGTGTGTCAACCTGTGGTTGTGTTCAAGAGAGTTAGCGCTTCGTAATCCGCCTCCCCTTTTCTTTTCCTAGCTTCTCGTGACCTGCCTACCTGTACTTCTAATACCTGCACGCTCACTTCCTACGTGCTTCGGGGATGCCATCAAGTTTGTGTTACTGCTCTCCATTGTGGGTAAGTGTACATGTGAGGTGTGCATGTGAAGAGGTGTGCATGCGAGGACGTGTACATGCGAGGAAGTGTGCATGTGTGGGTGTGTGCATGTTTGAGTGTGTGCTTGTGTGGGTCTGTGCATGAGAGGGTGTGTGCATGTATGGGTGTGTGAGGGTGTGCATGTGAGGAGGTGTGCATGTGTGGAGGTGTGCATGTGGGAAGGTAGGTAAGGTGTGCATGTGAGGAGGTGTAAAGGTGAGGAGGTGTGCATGTGGGAAGGTGTGCATGTGAGGAGGTGTTCATGTGAGGAGGTGTGCATGTAAGATGTCATACTTTTCAGCATTTATTGGCTTCTGCTGCACACTTTTAATTCTTGGAATCAATCACTATGACATCAAAGAAACTGTCTTAAGAGCAATGATATCACAACAACAGTGGTCCCCCCAGCCCTCCCTGCTGCCCTCACTGTGGGCACAGTGTATGCTCTCCAGAGGCTGAAGAAACAACAGATCTACTGCATCAGTCCTCAGAGGTGGGTGTGGTCATCAGGGGTGGGGTAGTCAGTCTTCGGAGGTGGGTGTGGTCATCAGTCCCCAGAGGTGGGTGTGGTCATCAGTCCCCAGAGGTGGATATGGTCATCAGTCCCCAGAAGTGGATTTGGTCATCAGTCCCCAGAGGTGGGTTTGGTCATCAGTCCTCAGAGGTGGATGTGGTCATCAATCCCCAGAGGTGGGTATGGTCATCAGTCCTCAGGGGTGGGTGTGGTCATCAGTCCTCAGGGGTGGGTGTGGTCATCAGTCCTCAGGGGTGGTTGTGGGCATCAGTCCTCAGGGGTGGGTGTGGTCATCAGTCCTCAGGGGTGGTTGTGGTCATCAGTCCTCAGGGGTGGGTGTGTAGTGCATAGGTGGGCCATATAGTGTAGTGGGTGGGCTCTTGTAGTTAAGCTGTTGGAGCTGGAAAGGTTACTGCATGGACGTATTTGTAAGCTTCATCCCCTCATCCATCATCTTTCAGCAAATGCTGTCCAATTCCGGCAAGACTAAAACTTAAACATTGCAACTTGTGCAAGCTTGTCATACTGCCAACGATTAATGAAGTATAGGCGCAAGGGTCGCAAATCTTCGAATAGAAACATTTTGGAAACCGGTGTTGCATAAGAATGTTTTGTGGTCAATTTCCATTCACATACAAAATCGGCTTATAGGCTCATCATGATAAGTAGCACACAAATAAGCTACCTTTGAACTTGGGAGCGCACTTTATAAGAGCAGTATTGTATAAACAGGCCAGTTCTCAAATAGCTCTGCACATTGGTTTCTTCCTCAGCCTTCAATAGGCTTTTTTATGTTCCCAAATATTAAATTATGTAGAGTATGCACGGTATTATAGGGTATCCACGAAAGAATGCAATGCTTAAGAATATAATTCCCTAATGGGATTACACTTTAAATGAATTTATGAAAATGCATTGTCTTAGGTTGGCAAATACGAACCACATTTGATTACCTTTTCAAGAGATGAAATTAAATAACTTGCAATTAATTAAGGTAACACAATGATGGACAATGACTTGTTAAGTGTGAGATTGATAAGCTTGATGGAAGTTAGAAAAAGTATGAGGCGTTTTACTAGTTAATATTTAAAACAAATAATCAAACTTGAAAATGCTAAAAGACCACTACAATTTTAATGAACTTTGAGTTTTAATAACTCACTACTACATAATTCAATCCAAATAAAATGGTGTTTCCTACTTCATTTAATATTGAATAATTAGTGGTGGTGATTAAAATTAGTTAAGCCTTAGCATAAATAACTTATAAGCTAATTATAGTCTTAACTAATGTTTAATTCTAGTGTCAAGTCTCTTTTTTGCTCAAGGTGGTTGTATGCCATGATGGTTCTCATAATGTTGTGGTCAGTTAATTATTAGTTATCGTTACTCGAGAACACTATCTTTATGGTACTTTTTTCAGGATAACATATATGGCAAATTCAGAGCTCTACAGTAGGCCTGAGGACCTGAGCTCTACAGTAGGCCTGAGGACCTGAGCCTACCAGTACATGTATAAATAGCATTTAAGACCACCAGCTATTGTATGTAGTACTTACACCTTCACCTGCTTGGAGCTATTCTTTACTTGTGCATATCATCATACCATGATCAGGGTGAATGTTTGTGGAAAGATCAAGTTGGTGTGTTTTGACAAAATTGGTACCCTCACTGAAGATAGTCTGGACATGGAAGGAGTCATCACCTCATCAAACCAGCTGTTAGTCATCCCTTGGGCTGCTGGAGATATGTACCAAGCTTTATTCTGTCAATAGGTTTTCTCCCATGGTTACTGATACCTCCTCCCTCCTCCCCTGTCCACTCCTCTATGGTATGGCCACCTGCCACTCCCTCACCCTCATCAATGGACAGTTGCTTGGAGACCCTCTGGATGTTAAGATGTTCAACAGTACTGGATGGGTAAGCCCCTCTCATTATCCTTCATCATTTGCCCTCTACCTCCTCCCCAGACCCTAGAAGAGCTGGAAGAAGACACCAGTAGGTTTGATATGATCATTCCAACCATAGTCAAGCCTCCCCAAGCTGGGAGACATGAAGATGTTGAACTGGGGATCATGAAACAGTTCGCCTTCTCATCTGAGCTTCAGGTTAGCTGACTGGACTACCATATATGGTGTGATGTGATGTGCCACTCCCCCTGACCAGCGTATGAGTGTTCTAGTAAAGACCCTACCCTCCCATGACCCCAAGTTGTTCCATGTCTATGTGAAGGGAGCTCCTGAGAAGATTAGGAAGTTGTGCAGACCAGAGACAGGTGTGCATTTGAATGCATCTCTAATTAGTGCTTCACTGTGTGCGTGGGTGTGGTGATATACATGCACAGTTCCAGAGGACTTCTTTGATGTTCTCAGCTCTTTCACTCAGAAGCGGATGAGGGTGTTGGCTATTGGTCATCGTACTATAGACGCAGCCTGGCACAAGTCTGAGAAGATAGAGAGGTGAGGACATGTGACCTATGGGGGAGGGCATGTGACCTGTGGGGGGAGGTCATGTGACCTGTGGGGAGGGGCATGTGTCCTATGTGGGGGAGGGGCATGTCAACTAGTGGTTCTTTTATATAATGGGATTAGTTCAATAAGATGTGTGTGTGCACAGGGACATGGTGGAGTGTGACCTTGAGTTTGGTGGACTGATCATCATGAAGAACTCTCTCAAACCTGAGACCACTCCTGTCATCTCTGTCCTCAAGAATTCCAACATCAGGACTGTCATAGTAACAGGTAAGGAGGTGTGGTCTATTTAGTGTTGCTTACTCTTGGTAAGATGGTGTGGTGGGCAAATGTTAGGGTGATGGTGGGAGGGTGTGGTGGGCAGAGGTTGTAGGATTAGGTCTTAACTGATTACAATCACTGACACCCCATGTGACATACAGTGTACAACACATTACACTACATCTCCCCTTCCCAGAACTGTCATTGTTCAATGTCTCATAGCACTCTGGGCATCTGTTGCCCTCGCTCTTCAGGTTTCTGTTGCCCAGCACTTCTCTTCCATCCTGATCATGTCATGAGTCTCATAGGATGTTCTCTCCTCGTTAGAAAGGCTGCATGGACATCTCCTGCCTTAGGCTTAGACCCCTAGCCTCTCCAGCCTTAGGCTTAGACCCTTAGCCTCTCCAGCCTCAGGCACTGTTTGGCCCTCTTGCCTCTAGTAGCTAGCTCTCCACACTCACCTCTATCCGGAATAGCCATCATGGCTGTGCTCTCTTCCAAGGTCTTCACTGATGGCGCCTCACTCAGTGGCCACAGAGAACTCAGTGCTTGTTGCTCCTCACACTGTCTCTCATCACTATATTCATCAGACGACTTCCAGCACTCGACTCACTTTGCCATGTGGACTTTTCTCTCCATTTTACCCATTTCCAGGGACTCTCACCCCTCGAGTGTGTCTGCAGTATACATCTCCACAGCTATACACTCCGGTACATGCCCCATGCCTTAGCTTTCCCTCTGTGATGTTTTGGTAACCGTCTTCCTACTAATTTAGCCATGAACTCTGCTGCCTGCTTCTCTACGGTTCTGGCCCTGGGTCTCTGGCTCTTGCTTTATCCTATTCACCCTGCCTGTGGCCCATTCTTGGCAAAAGTTGTGGCACTAATGGTGAATCCCCACAGCTTCCAGTTAGCGTCTTTTTAGGCTTGCGTTCCTTGCGGCTCCATCCCCTGATCTTGGGTGACCCACTGAAGGCAGCGGCATGACCCACTGAGGGCAGCGGCATGACCCACTGGGGGCCGCGGCATGACCCACTGGGGGCAGCGGCATGACCCACTGAGGGCCGCGGCATGACCCACTGGGGGCCATGGCATGACCCACTGGGGGCCATGGCATGACCCACTGGGGGCCGCGGCATGACCCACTGGGGGCCATGGCATGACCCACTGGGGGCCGCGGCATGACCCACTGGGGGCAGCGGCATGACCCACTGGGGGCCGCGGCATGACCCACTGGGGGCCGTAGCATGTCCCACTGGGGGCCGCAGCATGACCCTTTCCGCTCCTCCAGGATTTCTTCAGACATGCCACTGGCCACCATGTAGGATTAACTGATTGCAATCACGTGCACTACATGTGACATTGCACTACAGAGGTTAGGGTGATGGTGGAATGTGGAGGGTACTCCTGCAGAGGTTAGGGTGGTAGTCTTACATTTCCTCTGCCTGCCAAGCAAGATACCACACTATACTCCTAATCTTAACCCTTACATAGAGATGTATAGTTAATTAAACATTGTAGAGAACATTCCTCCCCAGCATACATGCATTACCTCCTCCCCAGTATGCATGCACTTCCTCCTCCCCAGTATACATGCACTACCTCTTCCCCAGTATACATGCACTTCCTCCTCCCCAGTATACATGCACTACCTCTTCCCCAGTATGCATGCACTTCCTCCTCCCCAGTATGCATGCACTTCCTCCTCCCCAGTATGCATGCACTTCCTCCTTCCCAGTATACATGGACTACCTCCTCCCCAGTATACATGCACTACCTCCTCCCCAGTACAATACGTTACAGGTCAGATGGGTGTGGTCTGAGAAAGAGGTGTAAGGGGTTGTATAATTTGTGGATCTCTTACCTCCTCCCCTCTCCCTACCCATCATCTAGGAGACAACCTTCTCACGGCAATATCAGTGGCACGTGAGTGTGGTGTGATAGACCCAGACCACCAGGCCATCATGGTGAAGGCTGATTCCGCCTCCTCCACACCCACCATCACCTTCTACCTCCTCAAGGAAGGGTCTAACCTAGCCTTTCTACTTCAGAGCACACAAGCCGGAAAACTTGTGAAAGTTAGCTCCACCCTTTTCCCTCCTGTCCCTCCTCCCCCCTCCATCCTTTCATCTCCCTTCCCTCCCCTCCCCTCCCATCATCCTTTCCTCTCTTTCCCTCTCCTCCCCTCCCTACCCTCCCCTCCCCCTCCCTCCCCACCCCACCCTCCCATCCCTCCCTCTTTCTCTTCACTTCTCTTCCTGCCATCAGGTCAGGTGGCCCCTCCTACCAGGACCAGCCTCTGGACATGCCCTTCTCCCTGGTCATTGATGGAAGATCATTTGGTGTGATCAGATCTCACTTTCCTGACCTTTTACGTAAAGTAAGTTTAACCCTCTAACTGTTAACTCTTTTAGAACCTTCACCTCCCTTCCTATAGCTCCTGGGCAAGGGAACAGTCTTTGCCAGGATGTCACCTGACCAGAAGGCTCAGCTGGTAACAGATCTGCAGGGACTAGGGTAGGTGTGGTTGTTCAGGGTGTGGCCTCACATGACCCCACCCCCTTCAGGTATGGAGTAGATACTGATGTGTGAAGATGGAGCCAATAATTGTGGAGTACGTGTTGGTGTGTGGGAGGTGGGAGTGTACTGGTCCCCAGGCCCTGAAGGCAGCCCACGCAGGCATGTCTCTGTCAGAGGCAGAGGCTAGTGTGGCCTCTCCCTTCACCTCCAAGGTCCCCAACATCACCTGTGTGCCCAAGGTCATCATGGAGGAAAGAGCTGCCCTAACCACATCCTTCAGTGTCTTCAAGTACATGGCTCTGTACTCACTCACACAGTTCATGTTGGCAGCCATTCTTTATGCTGTGAGTGTGCATGTGTGTTTCACAGACATGTGTGTACATGTATGTTGACAAGAGTCTGTATACCAGTACGTGTAGCTTTTAATTTCAAAATGTTCCATACATTGCCTTCTCACAGTTGGGTTCTTAGCATGCTAGCTGCCTGCTTCTTTCAGGATTAATGCATCAGAGATTATATATATTATCTCTGACTGTCTCTTTCAATCACGGGCAAACTCTAATTCGTTGTCTCACTTTTGAAGGTATTTCTCTTGTCATTTGGCTTGTCCTCTTTTACTCCTGTGAAGGCATTTTTAAATTTTAAAACTTTGCTAGCTGATTATTAGTCCTTGAACTAACTACAGTTAGAATACCAATGAGTATTGACGTGTACTTACATTTCATGAGAATATTGCCATGGCATTCACTCAGCAGCATGACATAAATATTGTGTGTGCAGCAGTTATGACATGTTGTTTTAAAGTGATGATGCATGTACATTATAATATTGTTTTGTATCAATCAGGTGTATAAATGTGTGTATGTTACTTGTGTTGTATGCACATGTTCATAAATGTCTATTTTTTTATATAGTGTATCTCTATATATATACAAGATATACTAACATGCACAAACAGTATAGGGCAAACAAACAGGACATTAATCATTTCTGCCTGCTGAGCAGGACAGAAATGAATGGCTATCTGCCTGATTGCATAATTAAGAGGCACCACAAGTAGCATGTAGCAAGTATTATAATATACGTATTACTTATAGGATAAACATAATCACTACAAATAACTAAAAGTCACAGCAAGTGTTTGGTGAGACACATCTGGCCAAAATTGTCCTGGCATTCTGCCTCGAGGCTGAGGCGACTGTAGCAAGTAGCATGTAGTATCCCTGCATATACTGTTATTATCACTTACAAAAGGTGAGATAATAACCTGATGCTGCAATAGTTAATAATCTGATGTTGCAATAACTTGATGTCGTAAAAACCTGATATTGTTGTAACCTGATATTTTAAAAACTGATGTTTTAATAACTTCATGGCATTATAACTTGATGTTAAGTTTTCTCTTATAAAAAACCATTTACTTTATAATGATTATTACTGTTCTGATGTAATCCTACCATAGGTGGCTTACATGTATGACTGTACAATGCCTCTTGAGAACATCTTGTGCAGTGAGAACACAGTGGTGTTTCAATCTTCCATATTCCAATATGTCTTCCTGGCAGTCAGGCTGTCAACAGGGCCCCCCTATCGCAAGCCATCAATGGTAAGCCTGATAGCCTGCAGCCTGGTTGTGTGACCTCACCCTGCTGCCTTCAGCTTGCTCATCCTCTGTCTCCTGGTCCTTTCGTCAAGCAACACCTTCCTCATCTGGCCGCTGGGTCCTGGGTCCCTGGGCTGTGGGGCCTGCTGGTGATGGTACCTCACCCATACCTCCTTTTCAGGGTGGGCGTGCTTGAGCTGGCCGCCCTGTATGTGCTCATCACCCTGACCTTAGAGGTATGCATGTACCATGATTGGTGCTCATCACCCTGACCTTAGAGAGGTCATCACTCTGACCTTAGAGGTATGCATGTACCATGATTGGTGCTCATCACCCTGACCTTAGATGTATGTATGCACCATGATTGGTGGTCATCACCTGACCTTAGAGGTATGCATTACCATGATAGTGGGATAACATGTGACCATGTGATCATTGTGCATGTGATCATGTGATCTGTTCATGCCATTACATAATCTATGCATGAGATCATTGTGATTGCAAGCCACCTCCCCCCACTCCCCCACTCCCCCACAGAGCTATGTCTTCCACACACGCTGGCTTCATGCTGCATTGAGCGTAGTAAGGTGCAAACGGTCTCCTAAAACAAATACAAACAAGTTCTAAAAGAGATAGACCCATCATGGCCGCCTCTGGGTGTAAAGATCCCATGTCACTTGGAAAAATCAGAAATAGAAGTCAGCTTGACTGATCATAGAATGGCTCACACCTCCATATATGAGCTTTGACAACCACAATATTTGTATTGGTGTATGTGTAAGTCACGTGACATTGTTGTTTTCATATGATGTGATGCAGAAATACATGCTGATTCTAAAGATGTAATTTGCACCCTAATAGCAGGTGTCCTATTGTGGAGACATTCTAAAAGCTTGGTTGTCTACTCTCTTCATGACGATTAAGCACCATATACGCTTCATAAAGCCGTCTCACTCTGTGTAGGAGTCCAACAACTGAAATAGCAAAGGGTGCAAATTGACCACGTTGACCTTCAATTGTTCGGACATTTTCTTAACACACACATAACAACATGAGTCACAATAGGCTACACCCAGGCTCATTCAACTTCATTAACCCCATTCTGAGGCCTTGAGAGAATACCTGGGGGAGGGAGTCATGTACATGTGTAACCTTACTCAGCAATGATTTTTAGAAAGAAACGTACAAAAAAAAATCATGCATGTAGCATTATTGCATTGTTTGATGCATGTATTTTAACCAGACACCACCATGTATGCATTTATTGATATAATTCTGCCAGATTATGTAACTGCCATGGCATATGTTTCTGATTTTTGACTTCATAACTGAGACAACATACCATCTTCAATGTGGTCATTGGCTGGAGGGAATGACTGGCACCCAAGATGCAGCATGTGAGGAGGAGACAGAGAGGAAACATGCCCTATCTGCAGGAGAAGTTTGCTCATAGAGTATATTGATGGTTGTCAATCTTGTTGAGCAGCACCTTTTGATGGAAAGTCGATATTAACACCTCCTCAATATATGCATGCTGACCACCTCGGATGATGGTACAAGGGAGTTAAAGAACTCTACTGCATGCATAAGGTGTACTTGAGATAACGGACCAGAACCTGAGGAGCTCAAAGATGTGATGTATGCAGCTGGTGAATACCCCACTCAGGTAGCGCAGGCCACCCCTGCCTAAGCTAAGGGAGCACAAGCCCAGGCCACCCCTGCCTAAGCCGAGGGAGCACAAGTCCAGGCCACCACTGCCTAAGCTGAGGGAGCACAAGCCCAGGCTACCACTGCCTAAGCTGAGGGAACACAAGCCCAGGCCACCCCTGCCTAAGCTAAGGGAGCACAAGCCCAGGTCACCCCTGCCTAAGCTGTGGGAGCACAAGCCCAGGCCACCACTGCCTAAGCTGAGGGAGCACAAGCCCAGGCCACCACTGCCTAAGCTGAGGGAGCACAAGCCCAGGCCACCCCTGCCTAAGCTGAGGGAGCACAAGCCCAGGCCACCACTGCCTAAGCTAAGGGAGCACAAGCCCAGGTCACCCCTGCCTAAACTCAGGGAACACAAGCCCAGGCCACCACTGCCTAAGCTAAGGGAGCACAAGCCCAGGTCACCCCTGCCTAAACTCAGGTAACACAAGCCCAGGCCACCACTGCCTAAACTCAGGGAACACAAGCCCAGGCCACCCCTGCCTAAGCTGAGGGAGCACAAGTCCAGGCCACCCCTGCCTAAGCTGAGGGAACACAAGCCCAGGCCACCACTGCCTAAGCTGTGGGAGCACAAGCCCAGGCCACCACTGCCTAAGCTAAGGGAGCACAAGCCCAGGCCACCACTGCCTAAGCTGTGGGAGCACAAGCCCAGGCTACCCCTGCCTAAGCTGAGGGAGCACAAGTCCAGGCCACCACTGCCTAAACTCAGGGAACACAAGCCCAGGCTACCCCTGCCTAAGCTAAGGGAGCACAAGCCCAGGTCACCCCTGCCTAAACTCAGGGAACACAAGCCCAGGCCACCACTGCCTAAGCTAAGGGAGCACAAGCCCAGGTCACCCCTGCCTAAACTCAGGTAACACAAGCCCAGGCCACCACTGCCTAAACTCAGGGAACACAAGCCCAGGCCACCCCTGCCTAAGCTGAGGGAGCACAAGTCCAGGCCACCCCTGCCTAAGCTGAGGGAACACAAGCCCAGGCTACCCCTGCCTAAGCTAAGGGAGCACAAGCCCAGGCTACCCCTGCCTAAGCTAAGGGAGCACAAGCCCAGGTCACCCCTGCCTAAACTCAGGTAACACAAGCCCAGGCCACCACTGCCTAAACTCAGGGAACACAAGCCCAGGCCACCCCTGCCTAAGCTGAGGGAGCACAAGTCCAGGCCACCCCTGCCTAAGCTGAGGGAACACAAGCCCAGGCCACCACTGCCTAAGCTGTGGGAGCACAAGCCCAGGCTACCCCTGCCTAAGCTAAGGGAGCACAAGCCCAGGTCACCCCTGCCTAAACTCAGGGAACACAAGCCCAGGCCACCACTGCCTAAGCTGAGGGAGCACAAGCCCAGGCCACCCCTGCCTAAGCTGAGGGAGCACAAGCCCAGGTCACCCCTGCCTAAGCTGAGGGAGCACAAGCCCAGGCCACCCCTGCTTAAGCTAAGGGAGCACAAGCCCAGGCCACCACTGCCTAAGCTAAGGGAACACAAGCCCAGGCCACCACTGCCTAAGCTAAGGGAGCACAAGCCCAGGTCACCCCTGCCTAAACTCAGGTAACACAAGCCCAGGCCACCACTGCCTAAACTCAGGGAACACAAGCCCAGGCCACCCCTGCCTAAGCTAAGGGAACATAAGTCCAGGCTACCACTGCCTAAGCTGAGGGAGCACAAGCCCAGGCCACCACTGCCTAAGCTAAGGGAGCACAAGCCCAGGCCACCACTGCTTAAGCTGAGGAAGCCCAAGCCCAGGCCACCCCTGCCTAAGCTGAGGAAGCACTAGTCCAGGCCACCCCTGCTTAAGCTGAGGAAGCACAAGTCCAGGCCACCCCTGCCTAAGCTGAGGGGGCACAAGTCCAGGCCACCCCTGCCTAAGCTGAGCTCTGCCTGTTGCCAGTGATTAGAGGTGTCAACTGCTGTGTATTTGGAAAAGGCTGGGGAAAAAAAAACACAAGCCAAAATACGTCAAACCAAAGAGGTACATAATTAACTCAAGAGGTGTGTCTCATTTCATGAACCCATAAAGAGGAGCCCTTTTCTCAAAATCCAGGCCACTCCACCACTTAACCCTAGAACCTCAGGCTGGCTGCTCAAACAATAAGCCTTGTGCTATGCTCGATGTAGAAGTAGTGACCATAGGATATAAAAGGTACCCCATGTGTTCTTCAACGGCACTGAGCTCCTTATTCAAGAACAGATTCTGGTGTAATATAGGACATCTGTATTCATAAACTTTTATATGAAATAGTGCCACTACTTCAGGATGCCATGCATCACACACACCCAGATCAAGCCGCAGTCTTGAGTTCTCTATCTTTATTGGTGTCACCAATACAATCTCTCATTGTGCCTGAAGATCACAAAGCCACCACCCTTAAGATTAAGTTGTTAGTGTGGCTCCACAACCGTCACATTTGGAAAGTAAGTCTGTTGGGTCACGCATATAGAGAATAGCTAAACTATGGCTCTATACATGTATAAATTGTACTGGAACCAGGTCAAAATGGCAACTAGCAAGTGGAAGAATACTTAACCATGCAGAGCTTTACCATGCGTGAATTGCTCTTCTTATGCTTTGGAGTGAACTTAAATCAAAATTAAGTGTAGATTTTTTGATGTTTTCTGGTGTTATGCTGGATCAACTCCTTTGACAGCCTCAACGTTGGTTGATGATGCAGTTTTGGTAAGGACCATAAATCCTCGGGTTTTTTATACCTAACAGCTGGCAAATTTCTTTAACTGTCCTGGCTTCAAAGTTCTTTCCCTGATCAGTGTGTGGACAATCTGGCACACCAAACCTACACACGAACTCATTTACAAATACTCTTTAATAGTTAAGGCCTCAGTATCCCTCAGGAGAAATGCTTCCTTCCATTTGTGAAATAGTCACCCTACTAATATATACTTATTTCCTCTTAGGGTCTCTGGCACAGGACCTAATATGTCCATTGCAACGCTTTGCATTGGTCTTTCCACCACAGGCTTAATTCTAGTGGGGCCCTGGCTTTGGATGACTTACTGACTTGAGTTGCAAACGGTGCACACTTTTCTATACATCCTTTCTTTGGCCTGGCCAATAGAAATGTGCCTGGATTTTATCTAAAGTTTTCTTAACTCTCCAAGATGGCCTCCCATTACACTATCATGCAACCCATCCAAAACACTATTGACCCAGCTTCTTTGGTAGGACAAGTTGGAGATGCTTATTAACACCACCCCCTGGAACATCCTCCCAATGTCGGTACAGTAAGCCATTAGTCAAGGTAAGATCCCTCTCTGTGTCCACAACGAGGCAAGCCTCCAGGATGCATCCTTTGGGCACTCATGTGGAGTGGTGGAAGACTGCAGCCCCAAGCACCTTAACCAGGTCAGGATCATTGCGTTGAAACGTTTTAATTTCTTCAACCGTCCAAGCCGGCAGTAGAGGGTTAGATATCTCACTGCAGTTCCAAGACTCACAATCCTCATCAGCTTGTTCCAGCCCACATGGCCTGCACCTACCCCGGGACAAAGCATCAGCGTTATTGTTTCCCGTTGCACCACTGCATGTGTAGTCGAATGCGGCTAAGGCTAAGGCGCCTCCAACCACCTGCCTTTCGGGGTCCTTAAACCTGTGTAGCCATTTCAGCGAGTGATGGTCGGTCCTCAGAGTAAACGTTCTGCCGTAGACTAGAGATACGGCCGAAAGTGGAGTGAGGCCCAGAGTCCCCAGACTATAGCCAACATCTCTCGCCTCATTGCACAATACTTCTTCTCCGTTCTGCTTAACGCTCTGCTGGTGTAGGCAATAACCCCCTCCTCTCCGCTTACCATCTGGGTAAGAACGGCACCGATACCCTCCCCACTAGCATCCGTATCCAGTACGAAACACAGGAAAAAGTTATAAACGCCCAGCTTGGATTTTTGTGGCTGGTTTTTAACAAAAACCCATCCTAATGCGTAAAAACCATCCTGGGATTGAACGTCCAGGGTGGGAATAGTGTAAAATCCATGTTGTTCTACCCTGGTTTTGTCGAACAAAACCCATGTTGAAATATGAAATAATTATTACCTCAACACGGTTTTTGTTCGACAGAACCAGGGTATATTCCCACCCTGGACGCTCAATCCCAGAATAGTTTTCCCACTATTCCCACCCTGGGCGCTCAATCCCAGGATGGTTTTTACGCTATTTGCTCATTCCAGGATGGGTTTTTGTTAAAAACCAGCCTAAAAAATCCTGGCTGGACGTTTATAACTTTTCCCTGTGAAAGCTACGGTAAAATCTGGTAAGGCCAGGACTGGGGACGAGACCAGCTTCTTTTTGAGAGCAGTCATCGGTCCACGCCCACTGTCTCCCTTTTTGTGTCAGCGCGTACATCAAGTCGAACAGCATCCTGGAAGTTGGCTGAGGCAGAGGTGTGGAACTCACCTGTGGTGGGTTACCAACCAATAGAGCTCTTTCATGGTCACATGACGCGTGGGCTTTAATTGCGTTAATTTCCGCCATATTGGTGCTCGGTTTGCTATGGAAATATATGGGCTTATGCTCGGTTTTGGTACTTTTGATACGTATAACTCGCGCTCCGAGGGCACAAGTAAACATCATATTTTTACAAATGTTAGTCATGCATGTGTTAGACCACAATAATATATATTTAAACGACACTCTGAAGTAATGTTAAGTACCAAAACCAAGGATAAGCCCATACTTCTCCATTGTAAACGAGCACCAATATGGCGGACTAATTAGAAGATGAATGCTATTAAGTCACGCGATGAAAGAGCTCTTAGGCCAAGTATATAAATAAGTATTATACACGGACGTACATCTCGTCATCACCTGTATGTTCTATGATGCCGTTGCTTAGGTAATGGACCAGTTGCGCGTAAGCGATGGAATGTTGATTAAACATCACGTCCAGACTCTATGTCTTAAAGTTTTCAGCCCAAGGAACGGTAACGTTTAGTCATGAGATTTAGCCTTAGATTCACCAACGCCATAAACAGTTGATTTTCTGGATCTAGTTTTCGTTTAACTAAGCAATCATCGTGTTTGACCCTGAAGTCAAGTTAATCTTTGTAGGTGCATATTCGTTTCTGGATGTATTTTGAGTTTCTAGATATTCTATACGGGCTAGCAGGGGAGCATTAACTAATTATTCAGTCTGAAGGGAGCTAGATTGAACCCCATCGGTATGCAACGCGCTAGACTGTGAGGCATTGTCAACATTGTTGGGCAACTCATGCACTCACAGGGAAAAAATGCGTGGAATCAAGTTCTGATTTTACAGAGGATTTTTAAATCGTCTGAAAAATCATTGTGTGATCTTGCATAGAAAATCTGATGCGTGTGATTTGTGTGTGATTCTCTGTAATATCACACAATGATTCCAAAATGATTCCACGTGTTTTTTTCCCTGTGACTTGATAGTCGCTCGCTCGCTAGTTGTTCTCCGAAATCAGCTACAGAAAGTGGAGGTTGTTTAAAGGTGGATGTTGTCACAGACTTGCTGCATGCTTGATGGTGCCGATGTTACTGACGTTGATGATAGAGAATCTATAGTCCAGTTAGCTGCTTATTGGTCTCTCGGTTTTTTGCCCTCTTGGTTCGAGGGGGGGGGGGGGGGGGGGGGGGGGGGGCGAAGATAACCTTTTCCCGAGGGTAGTTTCGGAGTTGTTATTCGCATCGCTATTTGGAAAATGTCTGATGGAGCAAACGCGATGGTGAGGCTTTATATCCTTTGGCTGTAAGTTAAACACGGTAAGCTAGCCAGATAACCGCCTTTCTAGGTTTGTAGGGGATCTATGAAACGAGGCATTTGGATCGCCGGACTTGCTGTCATCACACAATCGGCACCATGTGCCAGGCATAGCAGTTGTTTATTCCGTAAGGTTTCCCAAGGATGGCGGTATACAAGTTGAGCTCCGTTCAAACACTGAGCAGTCCGGATGTGACGTCAAACTAATCAAATTCTTTGTACCTGCAAAATCATAACGGGTGACGTATTCATGACGTAATAGCAAATTGGAACCGAGACGTATCCGTATCCTAGATACATAAATACGCAGATGCATGCGCAAACTCCTACATGGCTCCAACAACCTGGTTGGAGAGTAGAGCAGAAGTATGTATCTGGAGTACTAGTCGGGAACTGGCTTGAGAATAGGCAGGAGGTAAGCGGTCAATGTTTATATAATTTGTGTACAGTGTACATGTAGCTGCAGTTACCAAAATAGCGGTCCCGCCCTTTTACAATGTCAGCACGGTATTGAAAGCTTAATGCAATTCGATTTTCAACTCTCTGTATGCGTATATGATGCATTGAAGTAATGATGAGATTTCTGCCAAGACTCTAAGTACCGCTACATGCTGCGCTTGCCCGTACAGTTTCATAGAGGTACCAGTTCATCAGCCAGCACCTACAGAACGGGGTACCAGCGCTATGACACCACTGACTGTTCTCCGGATACTACCACCCGAGCTCGCGGTGTCCTCATGAATGACGTAAGATCATCTACTGAGATGCATAGTCTCATACGTCAAATTTTAGGGCCTAGAAAAGAAATTCCTCTTCACCCATCATGGAAGTCGCTATGCCAATAATTTTGCATCATTCTACCATCAAGATTACACCAAGAGGTACACTCCTGGGACAAGGCGATGGGACAGACATCGGCTGATATGGTCCCCAGAAAAGTCTGACTATCCCCTGGAAGGTAATGAACCCCATCAAGGTATATGCATGTACATATATAACACATCTCTCCACAGGTGACAGCATGAGATACGGACTGAAGGAGCAGATAGAAGTAAGTCTGCATACACATCATGCATACACCAATTATGACTCGTATTATGTAAGGAAAAATGGAAGAAACTGAAAGCATTGGAGACTCATGGAGACTATACTAGTATCTATCAAGTTACATACAGGTGAAATTAAAATATTAGGTTTGGTTTTGCACTTTGATTGCCTCTGCAGACCAAACCACAATCCCCCCATCCTATCGTCTGGGCCACAGCCTTTGAAATCCACAGCTCGCACACTCTCATCACACCTTCATCCTCATAACCTCATCAAGTGCCTTCATTTGAGGGACACACCTTTCATTGTGAGGCCAGAAGTTGTGGATCCCAAGTTTGAGAAGGACAAACTTTGTGCCACAGTGTAGCATTTACCCAATGGCACCATATTTGTGTTGGGACATTGAAGCTTTTTTTTTTAAAGTGAGAATGAGAAAGATGTCTTGTATATCATGGCATATCTAGTATGGGAGACAACATACTCGTCCTACTTTGCATAGCTACTAAAGGCGCTCTAGAGCATACATAGAGACCAAAGTATCTTCATCATCTCCCTCCCCATGCCGCTGCAGCACGTGACGCCCTCACCTCCCTGCCAACCACCAATCTGGTTCAAGTCCATTGTGCACATTACATCACACAACCACATCTGCAGCAACATCGCAAGGCACAACACACGGACCAGGAAAAAACCTTAGGTGCAGGAAAACCATTTGGGACAAAACCTGCACCTAGGAAAACGTTCTATAAACTAATTGAATTGTTCTGTCCAGACACACAGTGACATGACCCAGCCCTTGACCTCTCCATTTCTGCTTTCTATTGTCCTGGTCTATCTTGCTGTCAAGGAACAGAACATTCAACACCTGGATCTTCTCACATAATGCACCAACACAGAAAAGTTTGCAGCACATGCACAACACTTAGAATGACAATATTCCACCATGCACATTTCCATTTAAACCCCACCAAGCACGTGGCCATGCCACATGCTGTGCTGCCAGTCACATTTGGGAGGGAGCTAAGTTTCTGTCTAATTCAACTGACAGAAACATGTATATGCCAGCATACAACGTTCTTATCATGATGACAAAATCACATGTGTATGCGCAATAGCTTAGTAGCATGTACCACCATGCCATACCAACTATGTGCATCATTATAGGGACAGAGAGAGAAAATGTAATTTAACCTATCACGAGACATTTTGTGTGGGCAATACATGTGTGGGATACATGTGTACATTTTTTGGCTCTTGGCTGTTAAGATGGACAATCTTTTGGGTCCTGCAGGGAATTCACAGGCTTGCCTGAAGCCTTGTGTTCACCCCTGTTGTATCCACATGTTGAAGGGGGCAGTCAGAGGGGCATGTTGAAAGTGACAGTGGGAGGGGCATATTGAAGGTGAATACATGCACCAGTGACAGAGTGGCCATTTCATGGCAGGTTGCTGGAGCCAATCTCCATGAAGGCCAAAGCACCCTGCAGCAAAGGTTAAAGGCACGGTCCAAGAGTTGCCATGTAAGATGTTGTCAAAAAAAAAGGTCAAACATGCACAAAAAACCGTATCATTTTACATGTTAGTCTTCATGATAATAAAAGCACGGAAACAAGGTGACTGGAAAAAAAATAGGCCTATATTTAGCACATTCCTCAGTATGCGCTATTTTTAGAACAGGTGTTCATATAGACCTATTTCCGGTCCAATTTCCACCACAATAAATCCTATTCATTATCATACATGTACATGTATTTACTTCTTATGTGCCGGATGCCATCATTGCATTGTTGTGGTTTCCTCCGGATCAATTTAGGAGCATTACGCAATCACTTCAATTGTATTTACTTTTCCATATTGGCGTGCGTCATTGAAAGGTGTGCTTCGTATGGAACGCGCACGATGGCAGATGGAACAGCAAGTACCAGCTTTCCTGATGATGAGCTGTATTTACCTCGAAGTGAGTTACAATCAAAGTAAGCTTTCTAAGATTCGCGGTGTTCTGGTGCAGCTGTTGTGAATAAGCTTATTAAGGAAATAGTTCCGAACATTCGCGTGTCGGTAGATGCTCGTGACTTGTTGCTCAACTGTTGCAGTGGTAAGCACCACATTGTGTGTCCTTTGTGTGAGTTCAAAGAAGTGTGTCGCCAATTACACAGAATTCATTCACCTACTGGCTTCTGAAGCAAGTGAGATATCAGAAAAACAACAGAAGAAAGTTATTTCCGCAGAACATGTTGTCGAAGCACTCAAAACTCTTGGCTTTCAGGAGTATATCGAGGATGTAAAGGCAGTGCACAGGGAGTACAAAGAACAAGCTTCTGTAGGCCAGTCTAGGGTTTTAGTACTGTGTTTACGGCAGCGTTATTTAGAAACATCGCATCAAAAAACGTGGCAAAGGCAAGTTGGAAAAACTTGGTATTCCTGAAGAAGAGCTCCTGCGACAGCAGCAACAACTCTTTGAGGAGGCAAGGCAACAGCAATTAGAGGTAAGTTATGGTTTGTATTGGAACTTAGATTGATAGTGTTCATTTGTTAGAATGATATTCTGGAGCAACAGAAACTTCAGCAGCAACAAACTCAAGCAGATCATACCACAATTGCCACAGTTATTCCAAACATAATGTCAAGCCCTCAGTTTATGCCATCTATAAACAAATAAGGCACTTTTCATATAGCTGTACAGTGACACAACTCAATGACCTGTATATGAAAAGCAACCACCAACATTGTATGTGCTGGACTGTGATTTTTATGTTTATTACATGTGGTAAAATTAGTGCTGCCTTAATCAGGACCATTCAAGGGCAATGTATTTCAAATGATGCTGTGTGTAGCAAATTAATTAACAGGACTGGTCTGATAGGTTATGTTTTCATTGTGTGCAAATTGATCGGTGTGAAATAGGCCATACAGGATCAGTTGGTCTTGCTTTATACTTCATGTGCTCAAATAAACATTTTATTTAGACAGTACAAAATAAGGTTTATTCCAGGCAAACAACCACAGCTCTACCTAACCTCTACACCACAGCTCTACCTAACCCTGCACAACTACTGCTACTCATGCACAACTAATAAATCAGAGCCGTTGTCTCCGTCCTTGATTCCAATGGCCATGAAGGGTGCATGCTTGTTAGAACATGTTTGTATGGATTGTTGGGTCTTCTCTTACACCTCAGTACCTTCACAGCACGATGGAAGAGTCTACTCGACATGACAAAAGTCTAGAACGGAGACAGAACACACATATGGACATACAATCTTATTAAGCCTGTACTTGCCTCAAGCAAGAAGACGAGCGCAATGTAGACAAGAACCAGTAGAAGGACAGTGATCCTGAAGATAAGACTGGGGACTGGTTGAATGCCCATGAAGTCCAACAGTGGGGGTAGCCAGTCACCAGGTGTTAGGATCATGTAGGTACTACAGAATATGATGATGATCATCAAGACCATGAAAGCCCCTGTGGTTAGATAGAGGCACCAGTTACAATGAAACTGAAGGGTAATACATTGCTAGCATACAGTTGGTGTAGATAGATTTTCGATATGGTGGACCAATAGAGAGGGCTAAAGCTAGACCCATGTATTGAAAGTTGGCCATCGTGAAAATGATTGTGTTCTCTGCACACACAGGCACCCTCTCTGTTGGGTCTGTTACCACAAAAGGTTTGTACCTTTGCAAGGGCAACAACAAAATTAATATAATCTGACAATCACATGAGCACAGAGGCTCACCATGGCCAAGGCCATGTTGGGCTCTTGAGGTAGTACAGAGCTGCCACTTGGAACCCCACCACCAGCACTATGTGGACCACCATCCTCACCAGCATGTTCACACTGGCCAGCCTTCCCTCAGGCCTCTGCTTCACCAGCTTAGGGTACGGTGCGTTGAGACCCACTAACAAAGGAGGGGAGGGGGGGGGGGGGGTCATTAGAGGTGAGGGTACCAGGGTCTCTCAAATCACTTACTGACTAATACAAAAAAGGTGGCCAGACAAGCATCAATGTACAGGTATTGAAAGTCTCCCAAATTGGTTCCAACCTGGACATGAAACGGGCAGAAATAAGGTAACACTTGTCCCCTGATGTGCATTAACCCCCCAGACACCTAAATATTTCAGCATCAGTGATCTATCATGGTACTATTGGAGTTATTTAATTTCATGCACCAGCAGGCCTTGACACGATATGTTGTTGTGTGTGTGTGTGTGTGTGTGTGTGTGTTTGGTTTCATGTATATGTACATAATGTAGATGCTTGTGCTGTCCCCTAGCAACTAATCATGCAATGTGTACAAATACATTGTAAGGTGTATGATGTGCATTAATTGAAATAGTGTTAAAAACATTTTACATTTGTAAGTGCATATTGAAATTACAAATAACACACTTACCACGTAGAGAATTGTTGCAGATATGAATTGAGTGAGAGCGTACAGAGACATGAACTTGAAGACACTAAACATGGTGGTCAGGGCAGCTCTTCCCTCCATGATGACCTTGGGCACACAGGTGATGTTGGGGACCTTGGAGGTGAAGGGAGAGGCCACACTAGCCTCTGCCTCTGACAGAGATATGCCTGCGTGGGCTGCCTTCAGGGCCTGGGGACCAGAGGCATTACATCATTGGTCACATGACCCATACACTTACCCCACAATCATTGGCTCCATCTCCACACATACCAACTCCATACCTGAAGGGGGTGGGGTCATGTGAAGCATATATACCTCCCCCAGCTAACATCAACACACCCCAATTCTTGAAGCCCTATAACCAGCTGAGCCTTCTGGTCAGGTGACATCCTGGCAAAGACTGTCCCTTTGACCAGCAACTAAAGGAAATACATAAGATAGTCACGTTGTCATAGCAATACAGTGTGTTGCCATAGCAATACAGTACATTTTTCATCAAATCTTCACTGCAGTGTTCCTTCACAACAGCAAATGACTTTCCATCGATGATGAGGTGGGTATCCATTGGTTGCAAGGATTTAGTGCCAACTCCTGGCTGCTCCATCTGGAGCACACCCATCTCAAGGCCATCTGAAACACTCCCATCAGCATTCAGTGGTTCATAGGAGATAACGGGTACCACAGAATTGGGTTGCTTCTCAGCCTTCATCACAACAGCTCTGTCCTTGGGGTTCAGCATCCTGCACTCACGGGCTACTGACACAGCAGTGAGCAGATTGTCACCTACACAGGATGTGGGTGGAGACAGGAAGAAGAGGAATGGATAATGATAGTTTGTTAGTGTGGTGGATGGATAATGATGGTAAACTAAGACACACATGATACCCCATGTATCAGACAATCAATGGCACGTCAGGATGGACCGATTTACAGTAGATGAAGATGGAAATGGTGAGGTTTAATGAAACAGTGGTGACCATATTAACACTGATCAGCTCCAGCATGTTATCTCTTGCCAGTAGGTTTCTCACCGGTAACCATGACAGTCCTGATGTTGGCATTCTTGAGGACAGAGATGACAGGAGTGGTCTCAGGTTTGAGAGAGTTCTTCATGATGATCAGTCCACCAAACTCAAGGTCACACTCCACCACGTCCCTGTGCACACACACACACACACACACACACACACACACACACACACATATGCTTTATCATTCACTGAATAGAAGATATTAGAAGGCTAACAGGGAATAATAAATTTTTTGGAAACCAATATTGACTGTATATCTCCATCAAGCACGCATAGTAAGGCGGATGTACAATTTTCTACTATGAAATCTACCACTACAGGCAGCAGAATTTATATTTCGTTCTTCTCACATATCGTTTGCCAAAAATACTAATTTTTACTTGACAGGGAATAATTTAACCAACATCGCATCGCATTTTGCGATGCAGTTTTTACAAGGTGCGAAACAACTTAAAAAATTTGTCGCAGAAAACTGTGATGTGAAGTTTTAATGTTTTCGAATACGCCATCACAGTATCGGTCCACCCACGCTTACAGACACATGCTACATGAAGAGAGCGTATGTACGGTACAAAAGAAGACACGCTGATTAATATATGGCTTCCACAACGTTGCAATAATTTCATCATTGTACATACTCACGTGATATTGATTGCAACTGAACTGAGTTGCTAATCAACTTAGACTTTGCATAGCAAAATTGTTATGCAATTTTAAAAAAGTAAATTATTCCCTGCTTGCGTCCTATGCGTAGGATGTCGGTAGAGTATAGAAACACTGTTTGAATAGCATAGTTAGCTATAAATAAGCTCCACCCACTAACCTTTCGATATTCTCTGACTTGTGCCACTGTATGTCCATGGTGCGGTGAGCTATGGCCAACACTCTTAGTCCTTTTTGAGTTAGCGAGCGGAAGACCTCCTTAAAGTTCGCAGGAACTTAGTAGATGATTTAAGATGTGTGATGTGCACTAATTAAAGTACCGTCAGTACCTGTTTCAGGCCTGCAAAGGTCCTTGACTTTTTCAGGAGCTCCTTTTACATACACTTGCAGCAATTTAGGGTTTTCCAGAGCCCTCACCAGCACACACATACGCTAAATAAATATTGGGAGTATTCACATACACACACATGCTTTAAATGTAGAAGATATACAAACTCGTATGTTCAGGCTCAAATTAACCCCTCCACATGTAACAGGCACGCCCACATACTTACCTGCAGTTCAGAGGAGAAGGGGAACTGTTTCATGACCCCCAGCTCTGTCCCCACAAGGCCACTTGTGGGGGGTGGTCTCACAATTGCCTGAACCAAAAGGTCAAACTTTGCAGCATCATTTCCTGGTTCACTGATAGTCTGAAAGGGACAAAGGAAGATCAAACCTTTGAAATTGGGGGGGGGGGGGGGGGTGCAATACAGTGTGCAATCACCACCTTTGGTCATGCTACCAACACACCTTATATATGTATGCCACATCTTAGAACAATATATTGGTAATATTAGCCCACAGGGTACTGAAGTATTAGCCCACAGGGTACTGAAGTATTAGACCACAGGGTACTGAAGTATTAGACCACAGGAACTTACCCACTTTGTTGCCTCAAACATGTCTAGTTCAAGGGGATCTCCCAGTAGTTGGCCATTGATCCAAGTAAGAGAGTGACAGGTTGCCATGGCAAAGAGGACAGGACATGGAGGAAGAGAGGAGGGGTCTTGGACGTCACTGCAAAGCCTTCAAAAAAAAAAAAGTTCTCAATAGCCATCAGCAATAGAAGCCATTGCCTCCATCCCAGCCCCACCCCTCCATCCCAGCCCCACCCCTCCATCACAGCCCCACCCCCCTCCCATCACTGCCCCACCCCTTCCATCTCTGCCTCACCCTTCCCATCACTGCCCCACCCCCTCCATCATTTCAACATACTCATTATTTTCAGCCATCAGGAGAACACCACTTGTCTTCACACTCTCTTCAGTGAGGGTACCAGTTTTATCAAAACACACCAACTTGATCTTTCCGCACATGTTGACCCTGAGAACAAAGAACACAGTTCAATGAAATGCCACACACACACACCCACACACACCCACACACACACACAGACACACACACACACACACACACACACACACACACACACATGCATACCGTTGTTGGGCTATGCAAAAGATCTTGTCCTTCTTCAAGCGTGCTACAGCATAGACTGTTCCTATGGTGATGGCTATGGGCAGGGCCGGGGGTACCACAATGGTGACGAGGTCAAACCCTCTCATGACGTAGACTATGGGAGCAAGTACTATGTAAGGCATGGCTGAAGAGCTGCCAGCCGGTGTGAAGGTCCGCACAGAATAGAAAATGATAGAGAAAATAAAACCTCCAGCAGCTATGAGTGAGAAAAGGTATGGTCAGTCTATGTAATCTGCAAACACACACACACACACACACACACACACACACACACAAGCACAGATGTGCAAATACACACACACACATACACACACACATACACACACACACACACACACACACACACATACCAATGATCCCCAGCACTCCTATAAAAATGAAAGCATCCCGATAGAACTTGGAGTTGAATGGCTTCTGATAAAGGATGGATCTAACCATGCTTCCCTTTGATGTGGAGAATGCTAAGAAAAAAAAAAACCTATCAAAACAGAAGATTCATTCTAATAAATGCCTACCTGTTCGTGTTACCACAGCTAGCACTAATGAGTTATTATAGAAACGTGTTTGAATGATGTGGGTGCCCCCAAACAGTGTGTGTTGTTTGTGTCTGTCAGGATTATAGAGCTCATCGGGTGACTGGGGGAGTGGTGTCTTGGTCACTGGAATGCTCTCACCTGCATGGACAAGGCACAGCTCATATCAGACATGCACATATCCTTATATGGGCATACATGCACTTATCAGCTTAGGCCGACACACACAGGGCAATATAGCCAACGATATCGCTGGTGATTCCCTGATTTCTTTTCTTTTCCGTCCAACACCCCCCTCCCCCCCCCCCCCCCCCCCCCCCCCCTTGTAATGTATCAGATTACAAATAAAATTACAAACAAAATGCACGAATCGCCAGCGATATTGTCGGTGATATCGGCCCATGTGTGCTGGACCATATGTTAGCTATAGGGCAATCATGTAACCTAGTAGTTTACAGACATAACCTAGTAGTTTACAGACATAACCTGTGGTTCAATACTAATTCCTTTGTAACACTGCATAATTGCCACCTAATTGTTCACATACAGCTCACAGGACAGGAAAGCTTGCGATAATAATTAAAGCACACATTCCTCAAGGGCATTGGCACTCCCTCTCCTTCACACCATCCCCACTCCAACCATATCCCCATATACATACTCCACCTCTTAGAAAACACACATCCACATACACATGCACACACACGCACACACAGGTGGGTATGTGTGCACCAATTTGACACTAACCCTCAGCAGGGTGTCAACGCATGGAGCACATGGTATTGTGGGTACATGTAACAAGGGCTCTAAGACCTCACGTGACCACCAAAGGTGACCTCAGATGTCACAAACAACCTGCTGGAAACCAATATTCATGTAGCTCAACATCTGATAACCACATGGATGGCCGTTCTGTACACAAGGTTAATATCCAACACATCTCTCATGCAATGAAATGAACATGAATTGGTACACTCATAAGTGGACAAATGAAATACTTTTGACATCATCAGATGAAGTTTAACCTCAAGCACACCTCAGTGGCTACACACTGCTATTCAGAGGAATATAGGTTTAGTCACAGCAAGGAGAGAGATGGCTATTATCAGAGGTGCTAAAGTGAGTCAGAACAGCTAGGCATGCATCAGACCACAGAAGTCCATTATTACATTTATGGAATGCTTTGATCATTGCAGCATGACTTTTCCCACTGCTGGGAGGTGTGTCTATAGTTCCCAGAGGACACGCCCACAGCAGCATGATCTTTAATAGAAGTACTCATTGGATAGGATTGCAAGACAACAGTATTAGCACCACTGAATGGCACAGACCAATATTAGCATATGTATACTTCCAAGCTTATATATACAGGCTGATTGGAAAGTTGATTAATAACTTCATATTAATCACTGGCATGTTTTTTGGTTCAATAGCATAGTTTTTCCATGCTCAGCTCTAGAGTTATACCAGTTCTACAAATTAAAAGATTTTCCAATCACCCTGTATATGGAAGAGAATATGTGCTTTTTTACTCTAAATGATTTCACAACCCCACTCATGGGATCTACTATAATAGTGGATGGAGCAGTGACCACACCCCTGTACCCACCCACCGGTGACCACACCTCCCTACCCACCCACCAGTGACCACACCCCTTGTACCCACCAGTGAGGGAGGCCTCATTGACGATGGCTGTACCAGTGAGAAGGACAGCATCACAAGGCATACTCATCCCTGTTGGAGGGATCACCATCACATCACCAGGGACCAGGGACTCTCCTGGTACATCATGGAGCTCTGATGGGGAATGCATGTTACCAATGATGAATGACACTCCAAGGTCAGTGATGGGTGGTGAGGGGGGGGGGGGGGATTACAATCACAATTACTTTTCACCATATAAGGTATTGGCAAGTTCACATCACCTATCCCCAGCACTCCTCACATATCACCCAGTCCACCCTCTCCCCTTGTCCATCTCTCATCATCAGCACTCCTCACATATCACCCAGTCCACCCTCTCCCCTTGTCCATCTCTCATCACCAGCACTCCTCACATATCACCCAGTCCACCCTCTCCCCTTGTCCATCTCTCATCCCCAGCACTCCTCACATATCACCCAGTCCACCCTCTCCCCTTGTCCATCTCTCATCATCAGCACTCCTCACATATCACCCAGTCCACCCTCTCCCCTTGTCCATCTCTCATCACCAGCACTCCTCACATATCACCCAGTCCACCCTCTCCCCTTGTCCATCTCTCATCCCCAGCACTCCTCACATATCACCCAGTCCACCCTCTCACCTTGTCCATCTCTCATCACCAGCACTCCTCACATATCACCCCTCCACCCTCTCACCTTGTCCATCTCTCATCACAGTTACTGAACATGACTGCTTCACTAGCTCATGGAGCTGTACAGCACTGGAGTAGGACTGGTACAGGCTGTATCCGATGGTGAACAGGGACGATGCTACAATGAACGCTGCACAACAGAATGCCATGGCAATGACACACCCATCCCATCAGACACGCCCCCTTTGTACCTCCGTAGTAATAGTACTCCTCAACGTACCACACCACTAGGCACAAGATCTGGAATCCATAGAAGGGTGTGAGGACTTCCTGGTACAGCAACACATAGATCGGTTTCACTGGGACATCAATTGAGTTAACTCCATATGTGGTGTGCCTACGGAGCCAATTGGAACTCAACACACATGCTCAGAGGACCATGTGAACATACACATGTGCTCAGAGGACCATGTGAACATACACATGTGCTCAGAGGACCATGTGAGCATACACATGTGCTCAGAGGACCATGTGAGCATACACATGTGCTCAGAGGACCATGTGAGCATACACATGTGCTCAGAGGACCATGTGAACATACACACGTGCTCAGAGGACCATGTGAGCATACACACGTGCTCAGAGGACCATGTGAGCATACACATGTGCTCAGAGGACCATGTGAGCATACACATGTACTCAGAGGACCATGTGAGCATACACATGTACTCAGAGGACCATGTGAGCATACACATGTGCTCAGAGGACCATGTGAACATACACATGTGCTCAGAGGACCATGTGAGCATACACATGTGCTCAGAGGACCATGTGAGCATACACATGTACTCAGAGGACCATGTGAGCATACACATGTGCTCAGAGGACCCTGTGGACATACACATGTGCTCAGAGGACCATGTGAACATTAACATATACAATCTACTCACATACACACATATGTGCATATGCAATTGTGGACCCAGGTTTAATTCAACCAGACACTAGCATAACTGTCCACGTTGAATCCATACTTGAAGTATGTCCATATTATTGAGGTATCCACACATCAGGGGGTGGCAGGAATAGAGGGATTCCATTGTGCATCAGGGGGTGAGGGGGGGGGGGCGGTCCCACACACAATCAGGCACACAGCTCTATACAATTCACAAATGATCTTTATTCAACAGGAGTACAACGTTGAACAGTTTCAGATTTGAATAACAATGCCAATTCTGTCATACATGTAGCTTTATAATGTACATGCATGATTGAACTGACGTATACTGATTTGTCCTTATTTGGTACCAGGATCAACGAACAAACCATCCAGAAAGTACACCTACCACTAAAGGCATGCACACAGGAACTTAGTGAATCTAATTTTTTGCTGGTATCATTAGGTACGATATATGTGCACGCTTCACACTTCAGCACTGCAAGCTGACTGTGGTTATAAAACCTTAAAAAACAAAGTATAACTTTGGTATAAACGCACATATTCAAATCATGTGCATTAATACCAATGTTATGGTTTTGTGTATACAGTGTAGGTGCATACATGGATACAGAATATCATATCTTGCCACGCCCATGACGTCATACGTCCACATGTTTACTTACTTTTCCTCGTAGTCGTGGCCGCTTAACCCTGTGATGCTCTCGTGTAAGCCCGCGAGAGTGCGACCATCATCGTGCCCACTGGAGGAATGTATAATGTGGTCACAACGGCAGACCCCCGGCCCCCCCCCCCGGCCCCCCGGCCCCCCCCCCGCTTGTACTACCTCAGCAGAACGAACTTGTCTTCGTCAGCACAGTACAGGTAGCGTAGTCGACAGTGTGTCAGGTACCTGACCGTGTGCGCGTTGATCTTAATCCCTTCCTTGTCGACACCAGACGCATCCGGAAACGTAGCGACTTGCACAGTAGACACGCGCTGTTGTCCGTAGGCGTCCTGCGGGACAAAGCAATATGTTGGCACACGTTAGTTAAAACGCCTCCTTCGACCTACCGTCACGACCACCGTAGTAGCGCGAGAGAGGGGACAAGACTTGTACGTAAGCCTCACCCATAACGCGCGGTACCAGTACGCAAACAACAGACCCACACCGAGCGGTAATATCGCTAAAGGATAAATCAGCAGCGCTTTGACAATGCTGAACACATAACCGCTTTGAGGCTGTAGGGGAAAGGAAATAAGGAGTAAGGTCACCAAACGACCTAGCCGTACGTACAGGAGATGGGTGGATGTCATTGTCCGTGTGCAAGACGTCGCTATAATTAGATCCTTTCCTTTGTGTGGGCACCCCTTCGGGTTTCATCGATCGTCAACTTAATCAGTCAACGTCGATCGAATAGCGATAATATTTTATTATATTACCCTTCAATATGAACTATGTAACTGGGAGTTATATTAATGTTTCGCACATATATATATAACGTGTCACAATCACTAATTATCACGTGTCACCATAAGGGCGTTTCCGCACTAGCAAAGGTGCCCAAACCGGATCTATCCGCATTGTGGCCAATGAATTCGATCAGCGACTAAATTCATTGCCGCAATGCGGCCTTAAATGTAATGTTCAACTCCAGGCAAACACATATGTAACTACACTACATCTAAAACTAAACTAGCAAACCCAAGGACGGATGCAGCATATGCTTCTCTGCACCGCAGCAGACACTTGTAGGCTCGTAGGATTTAGCTTTGATTTTTGCGAGCCAAATCGCATAGGCATATGGGCCAAAGACAACAATATAGCAATTAGATAGAAGACATGTGTTTGTGCTATGGTCTCTTATATTTGGTCTTCTTCGACGTTGCCTGCATCTCCTAAAATGAGCAGAGTTGCGACATTAGGATTTGTACATTTCGGTTTTGGGGTTTGGCGGGGGGGGGGGGGGGGGGGGGGGGGGAGCCGAACTTTTGCAGTGGCGGATCCAAGGGGGGGGGGGGGGGGGGGGGGGGGGGGGGGGGGGGGGGGGGGGGGGGGGGGGGGGGGGGGGGGGGGGGGATGGCGGGGTTAGAAATTAAATATTCATAGCTACAAGGGGCGGTGTCTTATGTCGCGCTGATGATATAAATACAACGAAAACGCGCCGAAGTAACATGATAACAGTAAAAAGCGGCTGGGGCGAAGCCCCAGACCCCGGGTACATCTTCCTCTCTTACGCGCTATATTGCGTAGCCACGCCCAAACCATGATTATTAACGCCCCTCCCCTTTGCCCCCCCCCCCCTCGCAAAAAAATTCTGGATCCGCGGCATCCGCCCCTGCGAAGGAGCCTGCTTCAGGAATCAACTTTTCCCTCTCCGACTCGAAACTGACCTCCGATTGCACCCGTCCCTCCCTCCCGACACTCTTCTTTGAAACGCTCTAATGGCGCCACGTCTCTGGGGGTTCGCCTCCATTGTATCGGGGGTGCCTGCGGTGCCACACTGTACTGCCTCTGAGGTTGCAAATATGTGTCAGGACGTGTGACAGCCAAAGACAAGTGGATGTCCTGATTTCCAAGGTGCAGTAGTAACACCATCAGATCAATTATCATCAGAGTGCGATAGACCTGTAGGCTCCAAAATCGATGGAATTCAAGCCACCATTAAAGATCTTTTAATGAAGCTATTTATGTTAGCATGTCAATGTAAAATGGCCCTTCATTCTTGGAACTGCTGAGCCATAAGTGCCTAGCTGAGCCCATAAGTACCCAGCTGAGCCCATAAGTATCCAGCTGAGCCCATAAGTACCTAGCTGAGCCCATAAGTGCCTAGCTGAGCCCATAAGTACCCAGCTGAGCCCATAAGTGCCTAGCTGAGCCCATAAGTACCTAGCTGTGCCCATAAGTGCCTAGCTGAGCCCATAAGTGCCAAGTTCACTGTTGTCCCTCTAAGAACAGCATACAACCATCTTGAATGAAACACATGGCTCTGTGAATGAGTGGGTGTGGCAAATGAATGACAGTAAAGTCTGGTCCCCAGTCCCACATGAATGACAGTAATGTCTTGTCAGTCCCACATCTGCATTCCATACCTCCAAGGTGTAAGTAAGGACCACATAGAGCAGGCTATCTCTGCTAAGCCTATCCTGAAGAAAAAGTATGGGTGGGGCTGGATTTGAAGGAATTTCCACAGTCCAGGTAACCAGTGGGCGGGTGCCAGTGTCAGGAACACATTGCAGGGAACCATGACAACCAAACAAAACATGAACAACACTGCGTAGGAGGGAAATATATATAGAAAGAGGGGGGAGGAGGGAGGGAGGGAGGAGGGAGGGGGAGAGAGAGAGAGAGAGAGAGAGAGAGAGAGAGAGAGAGAGAGAGAGAGAGAGAGAGAGAGAGAGAGAGAGAGAGAGAGAGAGAGAGAGAGAGAGAGAGAGAGAGAGAGGTACAACAATAGCAGTACACTCACCATTGTGTAGAGAGGCTTGCCATATGGAGGTCCTGTGGACAGACTGACAGCCAGTGAGACATATAAAAATATGGATGCTTGAAAAATGACTGTGTTTTCACTAC
>OY811993.1:392561-457561 GCA_963681505.1 Eunapius fragilis
CAGACCACAGAAGTCCATTATTACATTTATGGAATGCTTTGATCATTGCAGCATGACTTTTCCCACTGCTGGGAGGTGTGTCTATAGTTCCCAGAGGACACGCCCACAGCAGCATGATCTTTAATAGAAGTACTCATTGGATAGGATTGCAAGACAACAGTATTAGCACCACTGAATGGCACAGACCAATATTAGCATATGTATACTTCCAAGCTTATATATACAGGCTGATTGGAAAGTTGATTAATAACTTCATATTAATCACTGGCATGTTTTTTGGTTCAATAGCATAGTTTTTCCATGCTCAGCTCTAGAGTTATACCAGTTCTACAAATTAAAAGATTTTCCAATCACCCTGTATATGGAAGAGAATATGTGCTTTTTTACTCTAAATGATTTCACAACCCCACTCATGGATCTACTATAATAGTGGATGGAGCAGTGACCACACCCCTGTACCCACCCACCGGTGACCACACCTCCCTACCCACCCACCAGTGACCACACCCCTTGTACCCACCAGTGAGGGAGGCCTCATTGACGATGGCTGTACCAGTGAGAAGGACAGCATCACAAGGCATACTCATCCCTGTTGGAGGGATCACCATCACATCACCAGGGACCAGGGACTCTCCTGGTACATCATGGAGCTCTGATGGGGAATGCATGTTACCAATGATGAATGACACTCCAAGGTCAGTGATGGGTGGTGAGGGGGGGGGGGGGGGATTACAATCACAATTACTTTTCACCATATAAGGTATTGGCAAGTTCACATCACCTATCCCCAGCACTCCTCACATATCACCAGTCCACCCTCTCCCCTTGTCCATCTCTCATCATCAGCACTCCTCACATATCACCCAGTCCACCCTCTCCCCTTGTCCATCTCTCATCACCAGCACTCCTCACATATCACCCAGTCCACCCTCTCCCCTTGTCCATCTCTCATCCCAGCACTCCTCACATATCACCCAGTCCACCCTCTCCCCTTGTCCATCTCTCATCATCAGCACTCCTCACATATCACCCAGTCCACCCTCTCCCCTTGTCCATCTCTCATCACCAGCACTCCTCACATATCACCCAGTCCACCCTCTCCCCTTGTCCATCTCTCATCCCCAGCACTCCTCACATATCACCCAGTCCACCCTCTCACCTTGTCCATCTCTCATCACCAGCACTCCTCACATATCACCCCTCCACCCTCTCACCTTGTCCATCTCTCATCACAGTTACTGAACATGACTGCTTCACTAGCTCATGGAGCTGTACAGCACTGGAGTAGGACTGGTACAGGCTGTATCCGATGGTGAACAGGGACGATGCTACAATGAACGCTGCACAACAGAATGCCATGGCAATGACACACCCATCCCATCAGACACGCCCCCTTTGTACCTCCGTAGTAATAGTACTCCTCAACGTACCACACCACTAGGCACAAGATCTGGAATCCATAGAAGGGTGTGAGGACTTCCTGGTACAGCAACACATAGATCGGTTTCACTGGGACATCAATTGAGTTAACTCCATATGTGGTGTGCCTACGGAGCCAATTGGAACTCAACACACATGCTCAGAGGACCATGTGAACATACACATGTGCTCAGAGGACCATGTGAACATACACATGTGCTCAGAGGACCATGTGAGCATACACATGTGCTCAGAGGACCATGTGAGCATACACATGTGCTCAGAGGACCATGTGAGCATACACATGTGCTCAGAGGACCATGTGAACATACACACGTGCTCAGAGGACCATGTGAGCATACACACGTGCTCAGAGGACCATGTGAGCATACACATGTGCTCAGAGGACCATGTGAGCATACACATGTACTCAGAGGACCATGTGAGCATACACATGTACTCAGAGGACCATGTGAGCATACACATGTGCTCAGAGGACCATGTGAACATACACATGTGCTCAGAGGACCATGTGAGCATACACATGTGCTCAGAGGACCATGTGAGCATACACATGTACTCAGAGGACCATGTGAGCATACACATGTGCTCAGAGGACCCTGTGGACATACACATGTGCTCAGAGGACCATGTGAACATTAACATATACAATCTACTCACATACACACATATGTGCATATGCAATTGTGGACCCAGGTTTAATTCAACCAGACACTAGCATAACTGTCCACGTTGAATCCATACTTGAAGTATGTCCATATTATTGAGGTATCCACACATCAGGGGGTGGCAGGAATAGAGGGATTCCATTGTGCATCAGGGGGTGAGGGGGGGGGGCGGTCCCACACACAATCAGGCACACAGCTCTATACAATTCACAAATGATCTTTATTCAACAGGAGTACAACGTTGAACAGTTTCAGATTTGAATAACAATGCCAATTCTGTCATACATGTAGCTTTATAATGTACATGCATGATTGAACTGACGTATACTGATTTGTCCTTATTTGGTACCAGGATCAACGAACAAACCATCCAGAAAGTACACCTACCACTAAAGGCATGCACACAGGAACTTAGTGAATCTAATTTTTTGCTGGTATCATTAGGTACGATATATGTGCACGCTTCACACTTCAGCACTGCAAGCTGACTGTGGTTATAAAACCTTAAAAAACAAAGTGTAACTTTGGTATAAACGCACGTATTCAAATCATGTGCATTAATACCAAAGTTATGGTTTTGTGTATACAGTGTAGGTGCATACATGGATACAGAATATCATATCTTGCCACGCCCATGACGTCATACGTCCACATGTTTACTTACTTTTCCTCGTAGTCGTGGCCGCTTAACCCTGTGATGCTCTCGTGTAAGCCCGCGAGAGTGCGACCATCATCGTGCCCACTGGAGGAATGTATAATGTGGTCACAACGGCAGACCCCCGGCCCCCCCCCCCCCGGCCCCCCGGCCCCCCCCCCCCGCTTGTACTACCTCAGCAGAACGAACTTGTCTTCGTCAGCACAGTACAGGTAGCGTAGTCGACAGTGTGTCAGGTACCTGACCGTGTGCGCGTTGATCTTAATCCCTTCCTTGTCGACACCAGACGCATCCGGAAACGTAGCGACTTGCACAGTAGACACGCGCTGTTGTCCGTAGGCGTCCTGCGGGACAAAGCAATATGTTGGCACACGTTAGTTAAAACGCCTCCTTCGACCTACCGTCACGACCACCGTAGTAGCGCGAGAGAGGGGACAAGACTTGTACGTAAGCCTCACCCATAACGCGCGGTACCAGTACGCAAACAACAGACCCACACCGAGCGGTAATATCGCTAAAGGATAAATCAGCAGCGCTTTGACAATGCTGAACACATAACCGCTTTGAGGCTGTAGGGGGAAAGGAAATAAGGAGTAAGGTCACCAAACGACCTAGCCGTACGTACAGGAGATGGGTGGATGTCATTGTCCGTGTGCAAGACGTCGCTATAATTAGATCCTTTCCTTTGTGTGGGCACCCCTTCGGGTTTCATCGATCGTCAACTTAATCCAGTCAACGTCGATCGAATAGCGATAATATTTTATTATATTACCCTTCAATATGAACTATGTAACTGGGAGTTATATTAATGTTTCGCACATATATATATAACGTGTCACAATCACTAATTATCACGTGTCACCATAAGGGCGTTTCCGCACTAGCAAAGGTGCCCAAACCGGATCTATCCGCATTGTGGCCAATGAATTCGATCAGCGACTAAATTCATTGCCGCAATGCGGCCTTAAATGTAATGTTCAACTCCAGGCAAACACATATGTAACTACACTACATCTAAAACTAAACTAGCAAACCCAAGGACGGATGCAGCATATGCTTCTCTGCACCGCAGCAGACACTTGTAGGCTCGTAGGATTTAGCTTTGATTTTTGCGAGCCAAATCGCATAGGCATATGGGCCAAAGACAACAATATAGCAATTAGATAGAAGACATGTGTTTGTGCTATGGTCTCTTATATTTGGTCTTCTTCGACGTTGCCTGCATCTCCTAAAATGAGCAGAGTTGCGACATTAGGATTTGTACATTTCGGTTTTGGGGTTTGCGGGGGGGGGGGGGGGGGAGCCGAACTTTTGCAGTGGCGGATCCAAGGGGGGGGGGGGGGGGGGGATGGCGGGGTTAGAAATTAAATATTCATAGCTACAAGGGGCGGTGTCTTATGTCGCGCTGATGATATAAATACAACGAAAACGCGCCGAAGTAACATGATAACAGTAAAAAGCGGCTGGGGCGAAGCCCCAGACCCCGGGTACATCTTCCTCTCTTACGCGCTATATTGCGTAGCCACGCCCAAACCATGATTATTAACGCCCCTCCCCTTTGCCCCCCCCCCTCGCAAAAAAATTCTGGATCCGCGGCATCCGCCCCTGCGAAGGAGCCTGCTTCAGGAATCAACTTTTCCCTCTCCGACTCGAAACTGACCTCCGATTGCACCCGTCCCTCCCTCCCGACACTCTTCTTTGAAACGCTCTAATGGCGCCACGTCTCTGGGGGTTCGCCTCCATTGTATCGGGGGTGCCTGCGGTGCCACACTGTACTGCCTCTGAGGTTGCAAATATGTGTCAGGACGTGTGACAGCCAAGACAAGTGGATGTCCTGATTTCCAAGGTGCAGTAGTAACACCATCAGATCAATTATCATCAGAGTGCGATAGACCTGTAGGCTCCAAAATCGATGGAATTCAAGCCACCATTAAAGATCTTTTAATGAAGCTATTTATGTTAGCATGTCAATGTAAAATGGCCTTCATTCTTGGAACTGCTGAGCCCATAAGTGCCTAGCTGAGCCCATAAGTACCCAGCTGAGCCCATAAGTATCCAGCTGAGCCCATAAGTACCTAGCTGAGCCCATAAGTGCCTAGCTGAGCCCATAAGTACCCAGCTGAGCCCATAAGTGCCTAGCTGAGCCCATAAGTACCTAGCTGTGCCCATAAGTGCCTAGCTGAGCCCATAAGTGCCAAGTTCACTGTTGTCCCTCTAAGAACAGCATACAACCATCTTGAATGAAACACATGGCTCTGTGAATGAGTGGGTGTGGCAAATGAATGACAGTAAAGTCTGGTCCCCAGTCCCACATGAATGACAGTAATGTCTTGTCAGTCCCACATCTGCATTCCATACCTCCAAGGTGTAAGTAAGGACCACATAGAGCAGGGCTATCTCTGCTAAGCCTATCCTGAAGAAAAAGTATGGGTGGGGCTGGATTTGAAGGAATTTCCACAGTCCAGGTAACCAGTGGGCGGGTGCCAGTGTCAGGAACACATTGCAGGGAACCATGACAACCAAACAAAACATGAACAACACTGCGTAGGAGGGAAATATATATAGAAAGAGGGGGGAGGAGGGAGGGAGGGAGGAGGGAGGGGGAGAGAGAGAGAGAGAGAGAGAGAGAGAGAGAGAGAGAGAGAGAGAGAGAGAGAGAGAGAGAGAGAGAGAGAGAGAGAGAGAGAGAGAGAGAGAGAGAGAGAGAGAGAGAGGTACAACAATAGCAGTACACTCACCATTGGTGTAGAGAGGCTTGCCATATGGAGGTCCTGTGGACAGACTGACAGCCAGTGAGACATATAAAAATATGGATGCTTGAAAAATGACTGTGTTTTCACTACACAGGATGGTTGTATCTTCTTTCACTACTACAGGAACAAACCTTATTAAAAAGAAAGTGAAAACATCAAAGTCATTGAGACAACAGCAAGGAGATGTCCCACCATTTCCTGCTTTTGAGGTAGAACAAGACACCAGACTGATACCCCACCATGAGCAGAACATGCAAGATGACTCCAAAGAGAACGTCAATACCAGCCAGTGTACCTGGAGGGCGTTGCTTTGAGAGGTGCGGGTAAGGTTCAGTAATCCCCACTGGAGGGTGTGAGGGGAGATGGTGGAGAGGAGTGGAGGGTGTGAGGGGAGATGGTGGAGAGGAGTGGAGTGAGTGAGGGGAGATGGTGGAGAGGAGTGGAGTGAGTGAGGGGAGATGGTGGAGAGGAGTGGTGAGGTCATTACTTCACTTACTGACAAAGGCCATTGCAAGAATTATGACGAGGTCAATATAAAGGTACTCTTTATCCCCCATGGCAGAGTTATACTGAAGGAAGAAGAACACCTCAACATACACATGCACACATATACACACACATACACACACATACACATACACACCCATGCATACACACCCATGCACACGCACGCACACATACACACGCATACGCACACATGTATTACACACACATACACACACATGCATACACACCCATGCATACATACCCATACACATCCATGCATACACATACACACACTACACACCCATGCGTACACACCCACCCAATAAAGTATGGCTACAGATGTAAATTCACTGAGTGAATAGAGAGCCATAAACTTGAAGACACTGAAGGATGTAGTTAAGGCAGCTCTTCCCTCCATGATGACCTTGGGCACACAGGTGATGTTGGGGACCTTGGAGGTGAAGGGAGAGGCCACACTAGCCTCTGCCTCTGACAGAGATATGCCTGCGTGGGCTGCCTTCAGGGCCTGGGGACCAGAGGCATTACCTCATTGGTCACATGACCCATACACTTACCCCACCTACCCTAGTCCCTGCAGATCTGTTACCAGCTGAGCCTTCTTCTGGTCAGGTGACATCCTGGCAAAGACTGTCCCTTTGACCAACAACTGAAAAGTTCCAAATACATCAATGGCCACACCCATAACACATCAATGACCACACCCATAACACATCAATGACCACACCATAACATATCAATGACCACACCCATAACACATCAATGACCACACCCATAACAAGAGGTCTTTAACCTTTGGCAGCAAATTGGGAAAGATGAGTTTGATGGCTTCAAAGGACTTCCCATCCACAACAAGATGAAACTGTCGCTGCACAGCCACATCCATGTTCTGGTAGCCATGGTAACCATCCACGTTCTGGTAGCCATTCATCCTGGACAGGGTGGAAGTGTGGCTCTGAAGGTCTGGGAACTTGGTTAATGTTTTGTGCTGTTAAGCACCCGGCACTAACTTTGATGATGGTGACTTTGGCTATACAGAAGGCTGGCAAGGTCACCCACTTCTTTGAGGAGGTGAAAGGTCACAGAGGGTGTAGTCAGTAAAATCTCTTAGAGAAATGTATTCATCTTAGCACCAGCCATGAAGCTATTGACGTATGCAGAGATGAAATTTATATGGTATAAGTACCTAATAGATTTTTAGTGCTGAGTGGCAACCATAGCTTAGTGCCGAGCAGGAAACCTGAGTAACCTAGGCATTTGGCTGGGAGTTTGTCAAAACTTATTCGGAAAAATCGATTATATATTTTCAAGTGTTGGGAAAAATCGATATTCAGATCCAGAAAAACCTGAAAAATCAATTAGTGTTTTAAAAGTATTCACAAAAATCAATTTTCATTATTCCGGGGAGGTTGCACACCCTAGGATTCATATGTTAATGGGTTCCCGGGGCAATTCACACAGTAATGGAGCCAGCACGAAGGAATAGGAAAGATATGCATGCATAATCTTACCTTCTAGCTGTTCCTAGCTTTGGAGTACTAGTTGTGGAACCACATTGGTGCAGCAAACATCACTAGGCTCCAATGCACAATTAAATTAGTGAATATGTGGGACATTACTTCTACAAATTGGGAAGACAACATTAGATCACTGTTGTTGAACCTAATGGTAACAGTTGTGTGGGTGAAAATGCAAGGATTCTGAGGATTCTCCTGCGCAAGCGCCTCCGATTCGGTAGAAATGCAAAGTGACTCGCAATTAAAAAAAAAAAGACTACATAAAAGTCCAAAGGACTACGCAAAGGATAACATCTCTCTAAACTACTCTTAGTTTTGTTCTGTTCGGTGTGTACTATTTTGTGGAAGAAGAGTGATTGTGGTTTGGACTGTGTACGCGTACATGATGTATATACATGTATAATTATACATTATAATATATATGTGTGTGCGTACAAGTATGTGTATGTATACATGTATATGTATGTGTGTGTGCGTGCATGTATGTATGTGTGTGTGTTTTATATATATGTAATAAATCCTCCAGGAACGGTAAAAAAATGTTATCACCACAGTAAAACACACTGGTATATACTGGACCAGAATCTGTTGCCGCAAGTTAAAAAACTATCACCAATCAAGATTTATAGCTGGTGGATACTCTAATTAGGTCAGGAAAGTGTACTTGTCTACGGAAAGCACATTTGCCTCCAGAAACCAAAACTTTCAATATAAAGGGGGTACGTTTTTTTAGAATTCAATGGCAGAGGATACTGAGCTACAAGATCCCGTTGCCGCAAGTGAAGTATCATCTTGGACTAGTTAATTGGTAATTATCAAGTATAGGTTTTTTGCTGCTATACATTCCCGTCTTGAAAATTGATCACGGATAATTCACACAAAAAAAAAAATTATATATTGTCTTTCTAAATATGCACAACAGAAATCATCCAATCATGTAACGGAATCTCAGATATTTAAAAACAAATAACAACTTTGGAGACCGCTCGTTTCTCCATATGCTGAAAGCCCACGTATGAACCCTGACGGAATTGCGCACCATAGATATGACACACTCAAGCTATGCACACAGTCAGCCTGAATCCTAATGTGCAAAATCTTGCATACCGTATAACAAACCCGCAAGGCCAATTATCCCCGCCCCTCAGTACTAGTAGTTCGATAGGAACATGGTTACTTCCGTACTACCGCTAGTCACGATCCTAGTAGTGGCAGTGTATCAGGTGACAAGGTGCAAAGGGGTTCTTCCGATACAGGCAAGCTGGTTCAGGGACCGCTACTCGCCCGATGAGTGGGACGACACGTTAAGGCAGTTTACGTCATCGGTCGGCGGGAAAGTGGTAGTTCTAAGGGGTCCCCAGTTCCGTGTTCGCTCCAAAGACGACATCGTTGACGACTACAACACCTGGGTCTGGTGCGGCACGAACCCTGGTGGAGTAGGACCAGTGGGCGGATGCCTGGAGGCCATTGAGAAGCGAGCCGAGTTGAAAGGGTTGCGCGTGGGAGTGTGGATGACGTACGACTACCAGTACCACTACTCACCCGAGGCTATGGTCCGCTGCCCCGAACTTGACGGTATTACCAACTCCTCGCGCATCTATTACCACGTCGTCGTTCCCCTGTCCACGACGGTCTTCCTCAACGAATCCGACCCTTGTTCGTTTGCGCCGGGGTCCGATGTGGGCGTGGTTCTGACATCCTTCGCGGGAACGGATCCCCTTGAGATCCTTCTCGAGAAGGCTGCTGAGCGGGACGTGGGCGTCTTTGCCGGGTTACCGATGAACTGGTCTCCGTGGAACGAAACCGTCGTACCCTCGTATCTGGACCTCATTCAACGGATCATCATGGACCACCGCATCCGTTTCTCAGGATCACTCAATTCTACGTTGCTCGGATACTATTCCACCGATGAAACGTTCATCGGAGCTCCGTACATTAACCTACTTTCACTATACAAGTCCATAGGAACGATGATCAAGGCTGTCGGAAAGAAGTTTTTACTCTCTCCGTACATCGACGTCAACTACTCTCAACTGAACAGCTCTGTGGACGCGCATGTTAAAGGTATGCAGACTATTCTCGACCTCAAAATCGCAGACATCGTAGCAGTGCAAGAAGGCCGTGGGACGTCCAAGGGAAGCTACTATTGGCAGCACGAGATGGACCTCTCTATTCAACAGGTGGACCCAACGCTGTTGCGGATAGTCCAGTACCTCGATCCGGCAGTGCCGAACAACCAGACGTATCGAAAACAGTACGCTGCGAGCAATCGACAGCTCTTCGAAGCATTTGCGAAGCAGATCGACGAATGGAACGAGATCGAGGCCGACTATCCCGTGGCATTGTGGCTTAACGTGGAGGCCTTCGAGTACCTCAGGGACTACCCTTGTCTTCCGGTTGACCAAGACGGTTCTGGCATGGCGGAACTTCTTGATCGCACCTCGAAGCAGAGAATCGATAGAGCATTCACTGTCCAAGCAGCTTTTGTTTCCGGGGTAATCAGCTTCGCGTGGGATTCTGACTACCTTTGCGTTCCTGCGGGTTCGAGTTATGATACATCTCTCTCAGACGAAATCTTCCACGATGGTTGGAGACCGGTGACATCTTTAATCTACCAGGACCCTTCAAACAGCTCTCGCTTGATCGCCGTCGGCCTAAACCTGGATCGCGCAGCCTCATACTTCATCACCTACAGAGATGTGTCTGGTAAGGTGTACAACCTTACAGACGTCCGTCCTGTATATTTTGACCCTTCATGGGGGCAAGAGCACAACAGATTAAGCGACCTGCAGGCGAGCACATTGCCATTTTCATTTTGGGACGAACTTGATCCGCAGTATCCGTATGTAGGAGTTGTGCCTGATAATTCATTTTGGCCTTGTTTCATAAATTAGGAAAATTATGTGTGTAAATATATGTTACGACCCAGTTTAAAACCCGACCCGCTTCCAAGCCGGTCGACACGCTATGAAACCGGTCGACTTGGTTCAAAACCTGTACGCAAAACTTACCCGGTTTGAAGCGGGTCGACCGTCTTCAGAACTTCTGTTTATTTATACATCTAAAAATGAGATACGCGTATCGTCCAATATAGAACTGACCTTGGGAGCCCAGGGGTGATGAATTGAAGACAATTGAAGGACCCCGCCAGCCCAGTTAACGTTCCTACAAGCATAATTAACTGGTAAATTCATCCCCTTATTTGCCCGTAGAACGCATCCGAAATACGCATGTGCAGGAGTACTGAATTGTTGACAATAATGAGAATAATACAGCAGCTCAATAAATGCAGGCCACACACACACAACAGCAGAACAGACAATGGCAATCACATTTGGATGTGCACTTATAAGTGGTATACGATGATAAATTTCCACGCCATGCAGCAATTTTCGTTGTTTCTGACATGAATTTCACATCCATCATGTAGAGGTTTTTTTTCCAAATGATTTGTGGTACTCTCAGCCACTCTTTATGAAATTATTCTGTACAAACTTCACATTTAACAATATTACCATCCTGTATGCTCTGACATGTGCAAATATCTCTATCTCCTTAACTCTCTTCTTTCTTGTCACCTTCTTACCAGGAAAGGTTCCATTTTATTTCTGGTAAAGCACTGCACCAAATGTTTTTGCATATCTGTCTTTGAAAACATAATGTCTTGGAAAACATAATGTCTTGGAAAACATAATGTCTTGGAAAACATAATGTCTTGGAAAACATAATGTCTTCATCCCCAGCACATGCACAGAGCTGCACAAAATGCCAATGCATAAAGGTCACTACCATGTCCATCAACAGTGACCACAGTCACTACCATGTCCATCAACAGTCACCACAGTCACTACCATGTCCATCAACAGTGACCACAGTCACTACCATGTCCACCAACAGTGACCACAGTCACTACCATGTCCACAAAATGCCAATGCATAAAGGTCACTACCATGTCCATCAACAGTGACCACAGTCACTACCATGTCCATCAACAGTGACCACAGTCACTACCATGTCCACCAAAAGTGACCACAGTCACTACCATGTTACCTTTGTCACATGCTTTGATAGCAGCATGTACCCATAACCCAGGCCATCTTCCACACATCATTTGATTACATTGGTGTGAATCATGACACTTAGTAGATTATTAGTACATTGAATACATGCAATGTACGGCATGAAAATAATTATCAAATCATGGACAATAACCGCTTCAATAGTAAAGTGTATTAATTGTAATGTGAACTAAAAACCTGCATTCAATGCATGCAACTTTTTCTCTCTATATCTTCATTTATACCTTTTATCTTTGGCTTTATCAGAGGTTTTCATTTTGTGTTAATTAAATATACGTTTCCAAGTCATGGCATCTCAGTGAGCGTGTTTACTTGGTGGGCCAATCGCTATCACTTCAATTTTTCTACGTAGCCCATAGAGATCTATGCGCCTGGATCTACTCTCTAAGGCGTAGAGACATTTCATTAATAACTATAACTAGTTCTAGTTTAGTCCAGCAAGTTATGATGAAGAAAGAAAGCTTTTGTAAACCAGGAATACTCTCTAAAAAGCCAATTGTAACCTAATCCCTGTGTTCAAAATTAATAGCCTTGGCATCATGGAAGTTCAAGCAAAGTGATGATAGCGTACATTGGCCAGTTCCAGTCATCTTGTAATAATTTAAATTGTGGGATGCAACGTGTCCAGATACTTTTGCACCTTCTTACTCTACAATCGCTGCACAGAAAGTTGGAGCAGTTGCTCAGCAGGCTGAAGAAAAGCAGATGAAAAAATATAAAGACCTTGACTCATGCCACTTTTTCACTCCAGTGGCAATAGAGACAACTGGAGTGTTTGGACCAAGAACGACTGGTTCCTTAAAGGTCATAAGATACAAGAGGTTACATAAAAACTCAAACTTATATTATTATTATCATAACACAAAATAAATGACTATGATTAGACAGTTTAATGTGAGCCTATAGTAGTTAAGCCGTGATGTCAGAGCTGATGCCATATGTTCGGGATAGCAGTGCCCTTGCATTTGTTCTGACAAGAACCAGGTTGAGCCTACCATACAGTGTTGAGGTGGTATGGGATTTGGAGCAATTGTGCCTAACCGCCAGGTGAGAGGCAAGGCGTGAAAGATAAAGGTAAGCTTCAGCTCCCCAGCAGCCATACATTTCAACAGCCAATGGTATGCAAGACCAACCTAGTTCTGAGCACTTAGCATCATTGGAGGCATGTTTCCTTTGTTCTGAAATTCGAGCAGATGATCCCGCAAACACATGCTTCAGTGAGGATGCTTTGATTAAGCAGTGGTGCAACTGTGAGATCAAAAGCCACACAGGTTTCCACAGATCCCAATTTGGCACTAGAACATCAGCTCGTTCATCATGTCCCAAAACCACTTCCTAACTCCATTTGTCCACCAACACCAACCTGTCTGCAGGATTCAAGAAAGGTATTCTTGAGTTGGTTGTGTCGTGATACTCCAGCCCCACATTATATTTACAAGTTAGGGCATGGTGACCTAAAGGATCTAACAACTGGGTTGAACAAGATGGGCACCTACTACCACCAAACATGTCAATACCTAGCCACCATTTTAAGGCTGTCTGGAATTCAGCCTTATCAAGGTGGAGGTTAAGACCAGGGGATGGTATAACTGATAACCAAGAAGCTGCAAGGTTTGATGAGGCAGACATTAAACAAGCCCTGTGTGAAATAGAAGAAGCATCAAACAGCAACTGAAACTGTTTGTTCTCTATTTTCATGGACAGCATCTTTTGGGTCATTGGAGACTCACGCAACTCATCAATAGAAATGACTTCTGCTGGGGAAACACAGGAATTAAAGTGCTCCAACGAATAGAGAAGATGATGACTAGTGTTGGTAGCAAAGCCCAACATTGAAAAGGAAGACATGAATGCTGCTGATGAGTGCAATGATGCACTGCGAAGCCCCAGACCACCACCTGCTCTAACTCAGCTGGGCTTGTTGCCAAAATAAATCAGATGGATCAATGCACATGCCATCTGAAAAAGTCTGACAGACCTCCTCATCAAATAACTGCAATCCTTCCAGTGCTACAGAAGGAGAAACCACCACATTGACGTAGCAGCAACAGAGCAACTTGGGAATCAACAGAACCTTCCTCTTTAAGAGTGCCAAAAACTTAGAGGCATTTTCCATAATGGACTTGGCACAAAAGATTGGGTCCTCAATTGGCATGCTAAGATTTCAAAGTTCAGTGCATTTGACTTCATCTCATCAGGAAAGCCTCCAAAGTCTCTTTTACTGTACAATTCACATTTGGAAGTATTAATAAAGAGACCTAGTGGAGGACCAAGCTGTTTAATAATGCTGAGTGCCTGTAACACTGCTTGCTTTACCCCAGCAATGACCCCATCACCCATGTATCAGGAGTGAAAGCAAATTGGGTCAGCTGCAATAGCAGTAACCACCTTATGGAGAACCAAGCAAAAAGTAAAGGTCCTTATGGGTCTCCCTGCTGGACTCAGTCTTCGACCTCAGTGCATCCATGCCAGACAACAGTAAGGGGTGATCACCATAACACCATGCTGCCCATTGGAAGAGCTCATAAAAGTGTTCCCTGCATTCCTCAAGGAGAGCCTGGCGAGAAACAAGATTAAAAGCATTCCGGAAGTCAATCTTCATCACTACGGAATCATTGTCATTTCCATGCTCTTCCACACACATGCTTAACCCATGTACAATCGTTTCAACCCCATATGGACAGGCAGCACCCAATTGGTGAGGAGAGAAAAAATCAGAAGCCTTCACCTTAGTGATCCGACATAGGCATTTGCCGACCAAACTTCTCAATGTTTTTCCTACAGTGATCGGGCGAATATCTGGAGGGGAAACCAGGTTTATTATTATTAAATTATTGGAATACAAGATACAAGAGAACACACAAATCAGAATAAATGCACATACAGGATTATTACTATTTAATAACACACATGCGTATCAAGCAAAGCATATACAAATGTAACTATTAGCACAATTTAAAGCTTATTTAAGACAGTTCCAATAAGTCTATCCATGGGCCAACTCCCTTCCCATGATGGCCCTTGCCACTGATCTCACCACTGAAAAGTTGAGGTGGCCATAAATTTCCACAACCATTAAGGGTTTGGGACTGGACTTGCTGACAGTGAGCAGAGATGCCAAATGAGAAAATACACTCCGCGCTTCCTTCCTCCAGTTTCCGTACGTTTCCACCACCAGGGGGATATATGTACCTCAACTTCTGGCACCTTGTATCATTGGCAGCATGCTTCCTATTTTCAGGTTGCCTCCCCCTGCTGATACACTAGCTTCATTCAGAGCAGCAGGAGTGAGGGGTGGGGCAGCTGTGACATCAAAGGCTGCAGGCTTTCCTCTGTCCAACTCTGAACAAAAACATCCGCAGCCGGGGAGTTGACATGGTCCCTAGATTAGCCATATCCCACTTCAACCTTCACAGAAAGGTGGGCATGGCGACAAAAGTCAGCAAAGACGTCACGCAAATGGTTGTGCTGTGAAACTACACCCCCACCATGTCTGCAAGAGGCAGCATGGTGACCTAGTGGGTCTAGGGCAGTGTTGGAACAAAAAGGGCAAGTGGAATCGCCTGAGGTGTCAAGGCTTCCAATCAGTAAGAGATGATACAGTAAGAGATGATACAGTAAGAGATGATACAGTAAACTGCACACTCGCATACAACACATGCATTTACTATTGTGCAAATGTGTATGCAAATATGTTATGTGTGACATCAGCACTAGCTTTCATTTACTGTAGCAGAGAAACGTCACATATACAATATTTACATACACATTTGCACAGTTAACAGTAAATACAATCTACATCCAAATTATTGTTATTTAACATTTCTGCAATTACTATTTTGTGTAGTGGTTGAAACTTATGGCATGCATTGTGGATGGGACCATGAAGCTATTGCCCATCTAAGCAAAGTACTGGGCCTCAGCTGCAGGCAACCATCAGCAATTTCATTTAATGAGCTGTTTGTCGGCTGTATTGAAGCAAAATGCTCAGGTGTTGTAGTCCTTAAATGTTAGGTATTGTTGTGCATAGCAATCACAACTTGTACATAAAATAAACTTTGCTATTTCGTAAAAGTCAAACCAACATATGTAATTATGTGAAGTGTTACATAATCGAACTTAAAGCCAAAAAATCAAGGAAATAACCAATTTGTACTCAAGAACTAATAAGTTTTTAAAATTATATTAGTTACGCAAACATTTTGTTCATCTTATAAATTAAATACTTCATCCAGTGTCACTTAATTTTGGAGGGTCTTAAAATTCAGTTTATTTTTATATGTACAATAATTGCATACATCTAGTCTCATGTCACAGTGGTTTAAAACCATAGTTGATGATGACATTTCTGAACCATGCAAAATAAACACACAATTGTTTCGCAATATATTAATAATATAACCTACTGTTATTAAACTGGTTCCATTAATAATTAAAACTGTTTGGAAATCAAACCACAACAATCAAGGTTACCAAAACAGACCACATCACAGTTATTTATACATATGCTTATAATGATCAACTGATTTATGTAGCCCTAATTCGGATCTATATAAATATCCATAATATGTTATCTATTAATATTATCTGAACCTGCGTCAGCAGGTTCAATATAGGATTGATTGAGGAGTCATGAATGTCATTAAAAATTTTCAGTTGCGTCGCGAGGGACAACGAAGAAACGGATAGCTTTTCTCTTTGCAGCAATCGAACGACAACACCAAGATCTACGTTTTGGTGCTAGTTTCATGTCATAAAACTATGCGCTTCTAGACCAACTAAGAACCTGTTTCTCGTGCCCATGCCCAAAAAAATTGTTGGTCGTCGTCGTCTTCTTCTTCTTCTCCGTCAAGTATAACCCACGCTAGGAATGGTTTTAAAGAACGGCGATAGTACCAATCGCTTCAGAATTTACCGGCGCGGTGCCCCTTAAGGTAATAAAGAAGCTACAACGAAAAAGTACTATATACGGTATGGGTATATTACTTTGTTCTAAATACAGGAGTATGGATAATTTTAGGCAGTATAAATACTCCAACAGGCTATTTTGGTGTCAGTTTAGTCGTTACTTATTTTGGCTAGTGAAGTTGTTTTTCTAAAAATGCCTTCGCGTAATCGAAAGAAGAGAACGAAGCAACGAGCGGAATACCTCCAAAAGCAAGAAGAGAACAAGGCTAAAGCCCGAGAGCGCTACAAGGCCGACCCTGAAAAAAAGAAGGCCTCTGTACGCGAGAGCTACAAGGCCGATCCTGAAAAAAAGAAGGCCTCTGTACGCGAGAGCTACAAGGCCGATCCTGAAAAAAAGAAGGCCTCTGTACGCGAGAGCTACAATAAATACATACGTATTTATTAAAGTTATATAGTAACTTGTGGTCGGGGCAATGCACAAAGCGTTCGTAAGGTATAGACATTTTGTCCATTGCACATCGTTCTTCATCACATTACAGTTATGAAGCTTCGTTGACACGGAGAAAAAAAAACTTATGAAACAAGTAAATAAAAACCTTCTCTAACGAGAAAGTTGGTGGGCATATAGGATTGACAATGTTGGTGTAAAAAGCACGGAAACAAGTGTGACAGAAATGTTACTGGAAAATTGAAATAGGCCTATATTTAGCCCAGTCACATTTAGGCAGCGCACGCCTGAGAAAATGGGCTAAATATAGGCCTATTTCAATTTTCCAGTAACATTTCTGTCACACTTGTTTCCGTGCTTTTTACACCAACATTGTCAATCCTATATGCCCACCAACTTTCTCGTTAGAGAAGGTTTTTATTTACTTGTGTAATACAAATCAACGTAAATCTATCAAGATATGGCAAGAGTTGTAGATCATAAATGTTCAGGCAAAACAGGGACTGAATCTGCACCTTGAAGATCAGCTCCATCAGTAAAAACACATGCTATCAGGTTATCTTCCAATGACAAGCACTTATAGCAGCATGTCCGTGTGGACAGGAGCGAATGTTATGCTGTCCATTGCAAAAAGTGCATTTTACAATACATCTAAAGCTTCGCACTATTGGATCTGATTTTACCCAAAGCCTTGTTAGTACATCAGTTAGATTAGCCTGCTCTGTTGTTTTTCGAGCAAGCTTCTCTTGATATGAACGAAGATTTAGATTTTTATTGTTATGCTCCAGTGGTTCTTCAGACAACGTTCCCAGACCTTGTGATTCATTATTATGAATCAGTGCTGCAGAATGTGATGCACAGATGGTGTAAATCGGATGTAGGCCAATGTGTGACAAGTTTGATTAAAGTCTCCTTGCAGAGTTGATCCAGCTGCTCTGTGTTGACAACTTGCTTTGAACAAATAGCTCTCAAAATAACAGAAAAGTTGGTTTTAAACTCATCAGAAACTTGCCTGTCACACTCTCCATCAGATCTGACTTTGCGGGGCACACAATCAATCAGTACCTGTCGGGTCTTTGCATCAAAGAAACATCTTGCTAACAGGTGGAGGACTTCCTGGATGCTCTTTCCTGAAGGAAGCTGATGACAAAGGAGTATCCTGCAGCTGATGGTCTAGAATTATAGTAGGCTCATAAAACACTTCTTTCTGGTATGAGAGAAAAGCTTCCTTAGTCTGATCTAGCTTTTTGGATCGATTAAGCTTACGCCACTTTCTCCTCAGTATGCCCATTCGGTTAGCCCAATGCTTTTTCAGCTTGTTAACTCTTTGGAAGCCAAGTGTGCTAATTCATGCATGAATTAGACCATGCATGCATGTAACTAAAAATGTGTTGATCTGTCGCTACTCCATGATGCATGCAAATGCTTTCTGCACTTGTAACCTTATAAGTAACTTTGCATGTACATGTACAAGGTATTTATGTTCCTAATTACAACTGAACAGGCCCGGCGGAAGGCTATAGAAACTGGTTGGGCTGATTAATATTCATTAGGTTAATTAATTTCATCGTTACTGATTATTAATATCTACGCATAAATCAATTAATTTTCAATATGCATGTTCATTCGGTCTGCAAAATACTAGTAATGATTAAAACGCTCCGAAAATACGTTGCCTGTGCTCTGAGTTGACTATGAACTCCCTGGCTGCTTCTTCTAGATCCAAAACATCTGTACTTGATTCGTGTTTGCGAAACGCATCAGTAGCTGCCTTCCAGTTATTGTACCCTCTAGTCAGAAAGGCTTCCTCGGCATTTTTTGAACTCATTTTGAAATCTCTGACAGCCTTAACGCAAGTATGACAGAACACCTTGTCATCCGACTCGCTGTAATGTAACCATTTCCACTTCGAAACCAGATCGGCTGGAAGGTACGGTGCTGTTTTCCTATCTCCCTTCGCGGGAATTTAAAACCTGCGGGTTGATGGGGGTGTCTCATACTACGAGTATTTTTGCTTCGAATGTAGCCATTGAATACGTACCAGCTGTTGCGCAATGAACGATAATTTTAAAAACTATTACGCAATATAACCTTAATATTTGTTGTCTGTCTCATCCCCACATGCTGCTTCATGGCTAACTGTAGTCCCTTCTGAAGGTCTCGGCCTTCATCTTGAGCCCTCAGTATTCCAGGTAGCAGTCAAGTGGTGGCTTGGTTTGGACACCTCCAATGGTTCTCTGTGTGCCCTATGCCCAAACAGTGCATTAGATCCCCTTGGTCATCATGCTACAACGTGCAAAAAAGGAGGAGACGTAGTCACCCGACACAACCAGCTGCGCAATGTGTTGGCGGAGACTTGCCGTAGAGCCCACTTGAGCGTAAAGGTGGAGATGGGTAGCAATCTTACATCTGAGCATGACCATTCACGCCCTGCAGACATTTTGCTACCCAACTGGGCCCTTGGCAAACCAGCTGCCTTTGATATTTCAGTGACATCACCGCTAAACCCTAAAATTGTTTCAGTAGCGGGATTGTCAGCTGGGGCAGCCGCCTTGTCCACTGAAGAGCGAAAGCATAATGAGAATGACCCCAAATGCAATGCTTTGGGCTGGTATTGTGTACCTCTGGTCACGGAGTCCTATGGTGCTTGGGGAAAGGAAGCCATGGACTCGTTTAAGATGCTTGCCTCCCGTCTTGCCATCATATCGGGCAAACCAAAGTCGGTTGTGCTGTCTGACCTGTATAGCAGGCTCAACTTGCATCTGGTGAGGGCAAATGCGACAGCAATCCTTTCCAGGTGGCTCCCATCTTAAAGTTTATTGAACTGTAGCATGAGTTATTAATAATTCATGCATGTTATTTCTCCTCCTAAATATTGTATTCCTATTCATGTATTCTCTTGTATATATAAATAAAAATAATTTTAAGTAGAATATTAATAGTTATAAATGGCGTCGACAGCCATATCTGGTAGGGCTATAGCCCACCCAGCCCACCTGGTTCCGCCGGCCCTGCTGAATGAACCCTTTTATTCCGATGACTGCATTTCAGTTCTTCCCAGGAAAAGCTAGGAATGTGTAAATAACTTAACATCGCTGTTGTATACAGTGTTTAAAATGCCAGTTCACTCTCCTGGTTCGTATTATGGGTTATTGCAGCAGAAGGTTCCAGCTGGTTATAATGGACAAACAAAATGTACTTACACCTGGACCACGTATGTTCAAACTTTTTTAATGACTACAGGTGGGGGGTGGGGTGTTACATGCATGTACAATGCTGTTCTAAGTGATTCTACAATCACAACACAACATAACACATACACAGCACTGCATGAATGGTGAGGCATATAATTATGGTTCAAGAGCATGCATGTACACATGCACTTGGCATTCAAAGAGTTAACTTCCTCCTTTTCGGTAAGAAGGCCTTCGTTAGTAAGAAACAAGTCAGCAGCCAACTACAATCGCAAACACAAGTTCTTATATACTGGTATCCGCATACGTGCGCACTACACAGAGCGCTGAACAACAGAACAAGACGGCGCTGCCTCAGCCTGCCTGCGATAATGGATACAGCAGCCTCACAGAACGCATAATAGAACCCAATCGACAGTCCCACGTAGTATGCAAAATAAAGATTAGTCACCGCATGTCTCGTGTTTGAACGTTAGTAGCAGCGCTAAACGAAAAGTAACGTCGGTTAGAGTTGGCTAAGTCTATAGATAGTCAAATCGACTTATAGTTAACATTTCTTTCGTTTGGTCCTAGAATCGTGTAGAAAAGTCCTTGAAGTTGGTACATGGACGCTTTTTAACCGTATAAAAAGGTTTACATTATTGCAAGTGTCATAATGGTACTTGCAAATATAGGATCACTAGAAAGAGGAAACAAAAAGCTATCAATTCACATACTCATCTATTCATTTTTTAATGCCAGAAAGCCAAAACAATTTAGAAAACCTGCCTCATGAGATCCATTTCTTCGGCTATCCTCACCAGGATTGTGCCCTCATGAATTGTTATGTGTATGTAATTGTGCGTCAGTGTATTTTGTATCTCATGTATCTGTTGTAAACTACAGAATAAAAATAAAATTGAGAAAACATTAATGATAAAAATTCACTTTGTTAGTACACTTTATTCAAACTTCTGTCAATTTCTTTTCTGACTTGAAATTCGAGTGGATAATGAGTTACAAAAGTATTTCTAAAATAAAACTATTTTCATTCCCATGCCATCATCCTAAACCACTGTGTATGGGCTATTTTGAGCAACTTTATGACATTAAGGTCATACCCTAACCCTATGTCTACATCTTAAACCACTGTGAAATGCATTGTAATTCCAGCCGTTTATCAGAAATTGTCAAATAATACCCCTAAGCTGGAGCTCTTTAGGTTTTGATTGCTGTATCTTTTTATAAATTTGTTTTTGCCTGTATTGACTAACGATATGTCAGTTCTAACTGAAAACAAATGATTAACTTGAGGTTATTTTTTTAATGTCACACTCAATCAGAAGCCCACGATGTCCTGTGCAAGCATGACACAGTAATGATGCATTTGTTTCCTCTTGTGGAGGTCCAGTTATGTGTACTCCTTTTATGTTACTGATAGTCATATGTAATGCTTTGAGAAAATTCTACTCCCACTCATAATTAGAGGTGCACTCATGCACACAATCTGTTGGCTGGCATTTATCACAGGTGTAACAGACCACCTAAGCTGGTGTAGCAGAGCACCTTAGCAGGTGTAGCAGAGCACCTTAGCAGGTGTAGCAGAGCACCTTAGCAGGTGTAGCAGAGCACCTTAGCAGGTGTAGCAGAGCAACTTAGCAGGTGTAGCAGAGCAACTTAGCAGGTGTAGCAGAGCACCTTAGCAGGTGTAGCAGAGCAACTTAGCAGGTGTAGCAGAGCACCTTAGCAGGTGTAGCAGAGCAACTTAGCAGGTGTAGCAGAGCACCTTAGAAGGTGTAGCAGAGCAACTTAGCAGGTGTAGCAGAGCAACTTAGCAGGTGTAGCAGAGCAACTTAGCAGGTGTAGCAGAGCACCTTAGCAGGTGTAGCAGAGCAACTTAGCAGGTGTAGCAGAGCACCTTAGCAGGTGTAGCAGAGCAACTTAGCAGGTGTAGCAGAGCAACTTAGCAGGTGTAGCAGAGCACCTTAGCAGGTGTAGCAGAGCAACTTAGCAGGTGTAGCAGAGCAACTTAGCAGGTGTAGCAGAGCAACTTAGCAGGTGTAGCAGAGCACCTTAGCAGGTGTAGCAGAGCAACTTAGCAGGTGTAGCAGAGCACCTTAGCAGGTGTAGCAGTGCACCTCAGTGGGCATGTAAATACAAAGCCCACAGAACATTGGTGCCTGACCAAGAGCATGTGCAGCACTGCAAGCCAAGATCACACGAGAGCAAAGATAAGGGCTTCATGGTAGGGAGCTGGTGCGATATGGGATGATTGAGTGGGAGGTGTGGCTATTGGGCAGGAGGTGTGGCTATTGGGTGGGAGGTGTGGCTATTGGAACGCATGGACATGTGAGCATAAGCATGACTCCACAACTGAACAACTGGTCATTAAAATGATACACACACGATATTTTAAAACTGTATGCTGTATGTCACAGAGCACGTTACCAGGAGCAACATGCTAGGCCACACCCCCATCCTTTCAGGGTGCTCCACTTTTTGCACTCACAGATCACCAGGCCATCCAGAGAGGGCGCCATCTTGGAGGGAATGGTAGGGGGCGGGGTCATCGCCATCATTGATGGGAAGCAGCTTCACTCCAAGGGGAGGCCAGTGTGGGTCAATGGTTGCTGCCACGTGTTTATAACGATTCCTGGGTGAGCGCTTGCACCGCACCACTCTAAGAACAGCATGCAGCCATCTTGAATGAAACACGTGGCTCTGTGAATGAGTGGGTGTGGCAAATGAATGACAGTAAAGTCTGGTCCCCAGTCCCACATGAATGACAGTAATGTCTTGTCAGTCCCACATCTGCATTCCATACCTCCAAGGTGTAAGTAAGGACCACATAGAGCAGCGCTATCTCTGCTAAGCCTATCCTGAAGAAAAAGTATGGGTGGGGCTGGATTTGAAGGAATTTCCACAGTCCAGGTAACCAGTGGGCGGGTGCCAGTGTCAGGAACACATTGCAGGGAACCATGACAACCAAACAAAACATGAACAACACTGCGTAGGGGAAAATATATAGAGAGGGGGAAAGGGAGAGAGAGAGGGAGAGAGGGAGAGAGAGAGAGAGAGAGAGAGAGAGAGAGAGAGAGAGAGAGAGAGAGAGAGAGAGAGAGAGAGAGAGAGAGAGATGAGAGAGGTACAACAATAGCAGTACACTCACCATTGGTGTAGAGAGGCTTGCGATATGGAGGTCCTGTGGACAGACTGACAGCCAGTGAGACATATAAAAATATGGATGCTTGAAAAATGACTGTGTTTTCACTACACAGGATGGTGGTATCTTCTTTCACTACTACAGGAACAAACCTTATTAAAAAGAAAGTGAAAACATCAAAGTCATTGAGACAACAGCAAGGAGATGTCCCACCATTTCCTGCTTTTGAGGTAGAACAAGACACCAGACTGATACCCCACCATGAGCAGAACATGCAAGATGACTCCAAAGAGAACGTCAATACCAGCCAGTGTACCTGGAGGGCGCTGCTTTGAGAGGTGCGGGTAAGGTTCAGTTATCCCCACTGGAGGGTGTGAGGGGAGATGGTGGGAGGAGTGGAGTGAGTGAGGGGAGATGGAGGAGAGGAGTGGAGTGAGTGAGGGGAGATGGTGGAGTGGAGTGGTGAGGTCATTACTTCACTTACTGACAAAGGCCATTGCAAGAATTATGACGAGGTCAATATAAAGGTACTCTTTATCCCCCATGGCAGAGTTATACTGAAGGAAGAAGAACACCTCAACATACACATGCACACATACACACACATACACATACACACCCATGCATACACACCCATGCATACACACACATACTGTACACACACCCATGCATACACACTCACCCAATAAAGTATGGCTACAGATGTAAATTCACTGAGTGAATAGAGAGCCATGTACTTGAAGACACTGAAGGATGTAGTTAGGGCAGCTCTTCCCTCCATGATGACCTTGGGCACACAGGTGATGTTGGGGACCTTGGAGGTGAAGGGAGAGGCCACACTAGCCTCTGCCTCTGACAGAGATATGCCTGCGTGGGCTGCCTTCAGGGCCTGGGGACCAGAGGCATTACCTCATTGGTCACATGACCCATACACTTACCCCACAATCATTGGCTCCATCTCCACACATACCAACTCCATACCTGAAGGGGGTGGGGTCATGTGAAGCCACACCCCCAACAGACCATACCTACCCTAGTCCCTGCAGATCTGTTACCAGCTGAGCCTTCTGGTCAGGTGACATCCTGGCAAAGACTGTCCCTTTGACCAACAACTGAAAAGTTCCAAACACATCAATGGCCACACCCATAACATCAATGGCCACACCCATAACACATCAATGGCCACACCCATAACACATCAATGGCCACACCCATAACACATCAATGGCCACACCCATAACACATCAATGGCCACACCCATAACACATCAATGGCCACACCCATAACACATCAATGGCCACACCCATAACAAGAGGTCTTTAACCTTTGGCAGCAAATTGGGAAAGATGAGTTTGATGGCTTCAAAGGACTTCCCATCCACAACAAGATGAAATTGTCGCTGCACAGCCACATCCATGTTCTGGTAGCCATGGTAACCATCCATGTTCTGGTAGCCATTCATCCCGGCCAGGGTGGAGGTGTGGCTCTGAAGGTCTGGTAACTTGGTTAATGTTTTGTGCTGCTAAGCACCTAGCACTAACTTTGATGATGGTGACGTTGGCTATACAGAAGGCTGGCAAGGTCACCCCCTTCTTTGAGGAGGTGAAAGGTCACAGAGGGTGTGGAGGAGGCGGAATCAGCCTTCACCATGATGGCCTGGTGGTCTGGGTCTATCATACCACACTCACGTGCCACTGATACTGCCGTGAGAAGGTTGTCTCCTGGGAGAGGGATGGGGAGGAGGAAGTGTAAGAATCCTTCCTATTGGTGATAAACTATTCCAACTACCCTCCTTACACCTCACCACCACACCCTACCCCCTACCCCATCACATCATCTCACCGGTAACCATGACAGTCCTGATGTTAGCATTCTTGAGGACAGAGATGACAGGAGTGGTCTCAGGTTTGAGAGAGTTCTTCATGATGATCAGTCCACCAAACTCAAGGTCACACTCCACCATGTCCCTGTGCACAAACACACACACACACATGCACACACACAAAGGTCACATGCCTACGTTCCCCAACATAACAACACACACAGAGCAAACCTCTCTATCTTCTCAGTCTTATGCCAAGCCAAGTCAACAGTACGATGACCAATAGCCAACACCCTCATCCCCTTCTGAGTGAAGGAAGCCAGTACTTCATTGAATTCCTCAGGAACTGAAGGTCAGAGGTCAACCGCATGAAGGTACGTCAACAGTAACTACAAGCACACATTTACCTAGATTCAAGTTCAAAGGTCATCTTATTAAATTAACCCTGTGTCAGTTCACCCTTCACATGTGTACATATATATGGGACAGTGTCCAGCCGAATCACCCTTCTGGCTAGTTTTTCAAGTTTTCAAATTTTTTGATTTTCCTTGACCTTCACATGTGTATATATATATGGGACAGTGTCCAGCCGAATCACCCTTCTGGCTAGTTTTTCAAGTTTTCAAATTTTTTGATTTTCCTTGAACACCCATGAGCTTCTGTCAAATGGTCCTTACGCATCCTAAATCGGACTACCCATCACAAAGTTATTAGGCACTGAATTTATAATTAGCCATACATTTCAATGCGAGCGTTACTTTTCTTTTGCTTGTTCTGGAAATTTTGAAAAAGTACCATTAGGGTGATTTAGCTGGACACTGTCCCATATATATATATATATATGGATCATGGCAGCGAAAAGGGACCTAGCGCAAATTTTCCAGGAAGGAACTTCAACGTTGACGTGTGTAATTAAAATGTACGTACAGTTTAAAATTCAGGCCACTGTAACTCCATGATGGACAGACTAATTTCCAGTGCGTGAGAAAGAAGTTGTAGAGGACATATGTGTCTGAAATAATTTGAAAACATGCGCTAGGTCCCTTTTTGCTGCCACGATCACACACCCACACACACACCCACACACACATACACACACACACACACATACATATATATATATATATATATATATATATGACAGCGACCAGCAAAATCACTCTTTTGGATAGTTTTTCAAAAAAAAAATTCATTTTCCGTGAATTCCAAAGAGCTTCTATCAAATGGTCCTTACACATCCTAAATTGGACTATCCATCATAAAGTTATTAGGCACTGAATTTATAATTAGCCATACATTTCAATGCGAGCATTACTTTTCTTTTGCCTGTCCTGAAAATTTGATAAAGTATCATAAGGGTGATTTTGCTGGACACTTCCATATAAAGCTTCAGTACATTAAAATCACTGTCAGTAGTAGCTACTGACATTCTTTCTTTCAGCACTTCATACAACACCATTTCCCTACTGGTAAATGTGCTTTGAGGTCGTGCAATGGCTTCATGTCTATGCTGCAACGTCCGATACTTCCTGGGATCCGCCATATTCAATTCATTTCAAATTTGGTATATGTGTAAAAAGGGAACTTGTCATGTGGCTATTGATTTGTTCTGTTCGTTAATTTTTAACAGCTGTGCAAAGTAATTATACATTTTTCATGCTAATGAATTAGGCCCCTCCCCTCAATACATTGAATGCCTAAGTCACTGGCACAAACCAAGCAGATAACACTTTGCACAGCAATGTCTCCGTAACGAATTAATGAACAGAACAAGTCAACAGCTACACCTTTTAGCATGTACCAAATCTGAAGCAAATTGGATATTCCAGCTGAAAGATATGGAGGATCCCAGGAAGTGTTGGACGTTGCAGCATAAACATGAAGCCATTGCACAACCTCAAAGCACATTTACCAGTAGGGAAATGGTGTTGTATGAAGTGCTGAAAGAAAGGATGTCAGTAGCTACTACTGACAGTAAGATATAGCGATTTTAATGTGAAGCATTTTTTATACAGGGTGTTTATGAAAGAGCACAACACTAATCCTTAATAGGATTGTCAACCTAAATGAATTTATGAATGTACAATAACACCGCTTAGTCAAATACAAACCACATTATTACAATTAACAGTTCAAAAGATAAAATTAAATAGCTTGCAATTAACCAATAAACCCTCCAGGGACACAGAAGGGCCCCCAAGGAAACAGAAGGCCCCCCCAAGGACATAGAAGGCCCCCCCAAGGACATAGAAGACCCCCCAAGAACAAGAAGGGCCCCCCCCAATGACATAGAGGGTCCCCCAAGCACACACCAAGGTCGCCCAAGGACACACAAAGCACTTATTTCAAATGAAATTTCAGCAAACCATTGGTAAAGTTTTATTCTTATTGAGTTGCAGGCAACAAGTCCCATATGTGTGCTGGGGTATGAGGACATATGTGTGCTGGGGTATGAGGACATATGTGTGCTGGGGTATGAGGACATATGTGTGCTGGGGTATGAGGACATATGTGTGCTGGGGTATGAGGACATATGTGTGCTGGGGTATGAGGACATATGTGTGCTGAGGTATGAGGACATATGTGTGCTGGGGTATGAGGACATATGTGTGCTGGGGTATGAGGACATATGTGTGCTGGGGTATGAGGACATATGTGTGCTGGGGTATGAGGACATATGTGTGCTGGGGTATGAGGACATATGTGTGCTGGGGTATGAGGACATATGTGTGCTGGGGTATGAGGACATATGTGTGCTGGGGTATGAGGACATATGTGTGCTGGGGTATGTGGACATATGTGTGCTGGGGTATGAGGACATATGTGTGCTGGGGTATGAGGACATATGTGTGCTGGGGTATGAGGACATATGTGTGCTGGGGTATGAGGACATATGTGTGCTGAGGTATGAGGACATATGTGTGCTGGGGTATGAGGTGTGCTGGGGTATGAGGACATATGTGTGCTGGGGTATGAGGACATATGTGTGCTGGGGTATGAGGACATATGTGTGCTGGGGTATGAGGACATATGTGTGCTGGGGTATGAGGACATATGTGTGCTGGGGTATGAGGACGTATGTGTGCTGGGGTATGAGGACATATGTGTGCTGGGGTATGAGGACATATGTGTGCTGGGGTATGAGGTGTGCTGGGGTATGAGGACATATGTGTGCTGGGGTATGAGGACATATGTGTGCTGGGGTATGAGGGCGTATGTGTGCTGGGGTATGAGGACATATGTGTGCTGGGGTATGAGGACATATGTGTGCTGGGGTATGAGGACATATGTGTGCTGGGGTATGAGGACATATGTGTGCTGGGGTATGAGGTGTGCTGGGGTATGTGGACATATGTGTGCTGGGGTATGAGGACATATGTGTGCTGGGGTATGAGGACATATGTGTGCTGGGGTATGAGGACATATGTGTGCTGGGGTATGAGGACATATGTGTGCTGGGGTATGAGGTGTGCTGGGGTATGAGGACATATGTGTGCTGGGGTATGAGGACATATGTGTGCTGGGGTATGAGGACATATGTGTGCTGGGGTATGAGGACGTATGTGTGCTGGGGTATGAGGACATATGTGTGCTGGGGTATGAGGACATATTATGTGTGCTGAGGTATGAGGTGTGCTGGGGTATGAGGACATATGTGTGCTGGGGTATGAGGACATATGTGTGCTGGGGTATGAGGACATATGTGTGCTGGGGTATGTGGACATATGTGTGCTGGGGTATGAGGACATATGTGTGCTGGGGTATGAGGACATATGTGTGCTGGGGTATGAGGTGTGCTGGGGTATGAGGACATATGTGTGCTGGGGTATGAGGACATATGTGTGCTGGGGTATGTGGACATATGTGTGCTGGGGTATGTGGACATATGTGTGCTGGGGTATGAGGACATATGTGTGCTGGGGTATGAGGACATATGTGTGCTGGGGTATGAGGACATATGTGTGCTGGGGTATGAGGACATATGTGTGCTGGGGTATGTGGACATATGTGTGCTGGGGTATGTGGACATATGTGTGCTGGGGTATGAGGACATATGTGTGCTGGGGTATGAGGACATATGTGTGCTGGGGTATGAGGACATATGTGTGCTGGGGTATGAGGACATATGTGTGCTGGGGTATGTGGACATATGTGTGCTGGGGTATGAGGACATATGTGTGCTGGGGTATGAGGACATATGTGTGCTGGGGTATGAGGTGTGCTGGGGTATGAGGACATATGTGTGCTGGGGTATGAGGACATATGTGTGCTGGGGTATGTGGACATATGTGTGCTGGGGTATGAGGACATATGTGTGCTGGGGTATGAGGACATATGTGTGCTGGGGTATGAGGACATATGTGTGCTGGGGTATGAGGACATATGTGTGCTGGGGTATGAGGTGTGCTGGGGTATGAGGACATATGTGTGCTGGGGTATGAGGACATATGTGTGCTGGGGTATGAGGACATATGTGTGCTGGGGTATGTGGACATATGTGTGCTGGGGTATGAGGACATATGTGTGCTGGGGTATGAGGACATGTGTGTGCTGGGGTATGAGGACATATGTGTGCTGGGGTATGAGGACATATGTGTGCTGGGGTATGAGGACATATGTGTGCTGGGGTATGAGGACATATGTGTGCTGGGGTATGAGGTGTGCTGGGGTATGAGGACATATGTGTGCTGGGGTATGAGGACATATGTGTGCTGGGGTATGAGGACATATGTGTGCTGGGGTATGAGGACATATGTGTGCTGGGGTATGTGGACATATGTGTGCTGGGGTATGTGGACATATGTGTGCTGGGGTATGAGGACATATGTGTGCTGGGGTATGAGGACATATGTGTGCTGGGGTATGAGGACATATGTGTGCTGGGGTATGAGGACATATGTGTGCTGGGGTATGAGGACATATGTGTGCTGGGGTATGAGGACATATGTGTGCTGGGGTATGAGGACATATGTGTGCTGGGGTATGAGGACATATGTGTGCTGGGGTATGAGGACATATGTGTGCTGGGGTATGAGGACATATGTGTGCTGAGGTATGAGGACGTATGTGTGCTGGGGTATGAGGACATATGTGTGCTGGGGTATGAGGACATATGTGTGCTGGGGTATGAGGACATATGTGTGCTGGGGTATGAGGACGTATGTGTGCTGGGGTATGAGGACATATTATGTGTGCTGAGGTATGAGGACATATGTGTGCTGGGGTATGAGGTGTGCTGGGGTATGAGGACATATGTGTGCTGGGGTATGAGGACATATGTGTGCTGGGGTATGAGGTGTGCTGGGGTATGAGGACATATGTGTGCTGGGGGTATGAAGGACATATATCCACCTGTGTCTTCTTTACAGAGATCCCTGATCTTCTCTGGGGCACCCTTCACATAGACATGGAACAACTTGGGGTCATGGGAGGGTAGGGGCTTTACTAGAACACTCATACGCTGATCAGAGGGAGGGGCACTTCACATCACACCATACATATGGTAGTCTGGTCTGCTAACCTGGAGCTCAGATGAGAAGGCAAACTGTTTCATGATCCCCAGTTCAACATCTTCATGTCTCCCAGCTTGGGGAGGCTTGACTATGGTTGGAATGATCATATCAAACCTCTTGGTGTCTTCTCCCGGCTCTTCCAGGGTCTGGGGTGGAGGAAGAGGGCAAATGATGAAGGATAATGAGAGGGGCTTACCCATCCGGTACTGTTGAACATCTTAACGTCCAGAGGGTCTCCAAGCAGCTGTCCATTGATGAGGGTGAGGGAGTGGCAGGTGGCCATACCATAGAGGAGTGGGCAGGGGAGGAGGGAGGAGGGGTCTGTAACCATGGGAGAAAACCTATTGATAGGATAAAGATAAGAACATTGCACTACCAGTACAAAGATGGCTGACTGTTGGTTTGTGGCAGTGGTGACTCCTTCCATGTCTAGACTGTCTTCAGTGAGGGTACCAGTTTTGTCAAAACACACCAACTTGATCTTTCCACAAACATTAACCCTGTTCAAGAGGTGATAAAACATTTCCAACACAGCTCATTCCAAAATAGACATAAGGACTGTGAGAACCTATAGACTAAGGGGTGGGGTCCAACACTTAATGCATCAGTAGGCCACACAAGCAGATGGCCTACCACACCCAGATCCATGTGACCCCGCCCACCTTACCTCTGAGGACTGATGCAGTAGATCTGTTGTTTCTTCAGCCTCTGGAGAGCATACACTGTGCCCACAGTGAGGGCAGCAGGGAGGGCGGGGGGTACCACCGTGGTAACAATGTCCAATGATCGCACAATAGCCAACAGCGGACCCAACAGCTTCACATCAATTGTCATTGTGTAGCAAAATCCACCCAAAGCTGGTAGCCAAGTACATACACGCAAAACACACACACACAAATACACACACATACACACACACACACACACACACACACACACACACACACAGGATATGGTAAGTACATGATGTGAGATGTGCCATATAAAATTATTACAACTTGCTTTGTGTTAGTCATGTATCTTAACAATGTGTGATGTGTGTGCGTACAGTATGTGGATGTAGGTCTTATGTGTACTTACCAATGATTCCCAACACCAGCACAAACTTGATGGCATCAAAGTAGAATTTGAAGTTGAGCGGTTTGGGGTAGAGGATGGACCTCACCATGCCTCCTTTGGATGTACTGAACCCTGTGTGCATACAAGAGGACGTGTCAGGTGATACATCTACACCAATATATTATTTTTTGCAACCACAATTCCCTAGCTTTGACCTGTCACATGATCCTGTTGTTGTTCAAATACCACATCCTTACCAGTAAGGGTTGATTATGAATATACTCTCATACATACTCCAATACATGTACATGTAAATGCTCACCTGTTCTCACCACCACTGCTAGCACAGAGGAGTTGCTATAAAACCGTGTCTGGATGACATGGGTACCCCCATATAAGGTATGACTCTTCTGTTTGTCTGGTCTATACAGCTCCCCCTGGTTCTGTGACAATGGAGTCTTTGTAATAGGCATGCTCTCTCCTGGAGAGAATAGAAGGTCACACTGGTTAATTCATGGTGAGGGTGTGGCCAAGATAAAGGGCACCCCTGATCCCTACATGGGATAACACCACTGATCCCTACATGGGATAACACCACTGATCCCTACATGGGATAACACCCCTGATCCCTACACAGGATAACACCCCTGATCCCTACATGGGATAACACCACTGATCCCTACATGGGATAACACCACTGATCCCTACATGGGATAACACCACTGATCCCTACATGGGATAACACCACTGATCCCTACATGGGATAACACCACTGATCCCTACATGGGATAACACCACTGATCCCTACATGGGATAACACCACTGATCCCTACATGGGATAACACCACTGATCCCTACATGGGATAACACCACTGATCCCTACATGGGATAACACCACTGATCCCTACATGGGATAACACCACTGATCCCTACATGGGATAACACCACTGATCCCTACATGGGATAACACCACTGATCCCTACATGGGATAACACCACTGATCCCTACATGGGATAACACCACTGATCCCTACATGGGATAACACCACTGATCCCTACATGGGATAACACCACTGATCCCTACATGGGATAACACCCCTGATCCCTACATGGGATAACACCACTGATCCCTACACGGGATAACACCACTGATCCCTACACGGGATAACACCACTGATCCCTACATGGGATAACACCACTGATCCCTACATGGGATAACACCACTGATCCCTACACGGGATAACACCACTGATCCCTAGATGGGATAACACCACTGATCCCTACATGGGATAACACCCCTGATCCCTACATGGGATAACACCACTGATCCCTACATGGGATAACACCCCTGATCCCTACATGGGATAACACCACTGATCCCTACATGGGATAACACCACTGATCCCTACACGGGATAACACCACTGATCCCTACATGGGATAACACCACTGATCCCTACATGGGATAACACCCCTGATCCCTACATGGGATAACACCACTGATCCCTACATGGGATAACACCCCTGATCCCTACATGGGATAACACCCCTGATCCCTACACAGGATAACACCCCTGATCCCTACATGGGATAACACCACTGATCCCTACATGGGATAACACCACTGATCCCTACACGGGATAACACCACTGATCCCTACATGGGATAACACCACTGATCCCTACATGGGATAACACCACTGATCCCTACACGGGATAACACCACTGATCCCTAGATGGGATAACACCACTGATCCCTACATGGGATAACACCCCTGATCCCTACATGGGATAACACCACTGATCCCTACATGGGATAACACCCCTGATCCCTACATGGGATAACACCACTGATCCCTACACGGGATAACACCCCTGATCCCTACATGGGATAACACCCCTGATCCCTACATGGGATAACACCACTGATCCCTACATGGGATAACACCACTGATCCCTACATGGGATAACACCACTGATCCCTACATGGGATAACACCCCTGATCCCTACATGGGATAACACCCCTGATCCCTACATGGGATAACACCCCTGATCCCTACATGGGATAACACCACTGATCCCTACATGGGATAACACCCCTGATCCCTACACGGGATAACACCACTGATCCCTACACAGGATAATACCACTGATCCCTACACGGGATAACACCACTGATCCCTACACAGGGTAACACTGATCCCTACACAGGATAACACCACTGATCCCTACATGGGATAACACCACTGATCCCTACATGGGATAACACCCCTGATCCCTACATGGGATAACACCACTGATCCCTACATGGGATAACACCACTGATCCCTACACGGGATAACACCACTGATCCCTACATGGGATAACACCCCTGATCCCTACATAGGATAACACCACTGATCCCTACATGGGATAACACCACTGATCCCTACACAGGATAACACCACTGATCCCTACATGGGATAACACCCCTGATCCCTACATGGGATAACACCCCTGATCCCTACATGGGATAACACCCCTGATCCCTACATGGGATAACACCACTGATCCCTACATGTGGGATAACACCCCTGATCCCTACATAGGATAACACCACTGATCCCTACATGGGATAACACCACTGATCCCTACATAGGATAACACCACTGATCCCTACACGGGATAACACCACTGATCCCTACACAGGATAACACCACTGATCCCTACATGGGATAACACCACTGATCCCTACACGGGATAACACCACTGATCCCTACACGGGATAACACCACTGATCCCTACACGGGATAACACCACTGATCCCTACACGGGATAACACCACTGATCCCTACACGGGATAACACCCCTGATCCCTACATGGGATAACACCACTGATCCCTACATGGGATAACACCACTGATCCCTACATAGGATAACACCACTGATCCCTACACGGGATAACACCACTGATTCCTACACGGGATAACACCCCTGATCCCTACATGGGATAACACCACTGATCCCTACATGGGATAACACCACTGATCCCTACATAGGATAACACCACTGATCCCTACATGGGATAACACCACTGATCCCTACATGGGATAACACCACTGATCCCTACACGGGATAACACCACTGATCCCTACACGGGATAACACCCCTGATCCCTACATGGGATAACACCACTGATCCCTACATGGGATAACACCACTGATCCCTACATAGGATAACACCCCTGATCCCTACATGGGATAACACCACTGATCCCTACATGGGATAACACCACTGATCCCTACATAGGATAACACCACTGATCCCTACATGGGATAACACCACTGATCCCTACATGGGATAACACCACTGATCCCTACATAGGATAACACCACTGATCCCTACACGGGATAACACCCCTGATCCCTACATGGGATAACACCACTGATCCCTACATGGGATAACACCACTGATCCCTACATGGGATAACACCACTGATCCCTACATGGGATAACACCACTGATCCCTACACGGGATAACACCACTGATCCCTACACGGGATAACACCACTGATCCCTACATAGGATAACACCACTGATCCCTACATGGGATAACACCACTGATCCCTACATGGGATAACACCACTGATCCCTACATAGGATAACACCACTGATCCCTACACTGGATAACACCCCTGATCCCTACATGGGATAACACCACTGATCCCTACACGGGATAACACCACTGATCCCTACACGGGATAACACCACTGATCCCTACATAGGATAACACCACTGATCCCTACATGGGATAACACCACTGATCCCTACATAGGATAACACCACTGATCCCTACATGGGATAACACCACTGATCCCTACATGGGATAACACCCCTGATCCCTACATGGGATAACACCCCTGATCCCTACACAGGATAACACCCCTGATCCCTACATGGGATAACACCACTGATCCCTACACAGGATAACACCACTGATCCCTACATGGGATAACACCACTGATCCCCACATGGGATAACACCACTGATCCCTACATGGGATAACACCACTGATCCCTACATGGGATAACACCACTGATCCCTACATGGGATAACACCCCTGATCCCTACATGGGATAACACCACTGATCCCTACATAGGATAACACGCCTGATCCTCTTATTTCACCAACACAACAGACCCGAAACCACATCTCCCTACCCACCCACCAGTGACCACACCCCCTGTACCCACCAGTGAGGGAGGCCTCATTGACGATGGCTGTACCAGTGAGAAGGACAGCATCACAAGGCATACTCATCCCTGTTGGAGGGATCACCATCACATCACCAGGGACCAGGGACTCTCCCGGTACATCCTGGAGCTCTAGGAAATGGTAAGGATTATGTAAGGCTGATGTAATGGCATAGCGGTAATAAGGTCAGCCGTGATCACATGATCATATTATTACATACCAATGAATCTGCAGCCATATATGTAAAACAACATTTCCTTCTAAGGAGGAGCCGTCTGAACAATAAACCACCTCATGTAAAGGGTTAAAGCCAGCAATTGACTTCTTCTGCTAACCTCCACATACACATACTCATACACACTCATACACACACATACACACACACATACACACACACTCATATACATACATACACATACACACACTCATATACTCATACACACACATGTACACACTCATACACGCATACACACACTCATACACACATACACACACTCATACACACACATACACACACTCACTCATACACACACACATACGTACACACATACACACACTCATACACACATATACACACTCGTACACACACATGCACACACTTACACACACACACACTCATACACACACACACACACACACACACACACACACACACACACACACAAACAGTGTGCTGTGTATACTACATGCCAATGGTCATATACATGGAACAATGCTTTCGTTCACAACACAAAAAGAATCATGTCATCTGGCAGAGTAATTGTCTTTGGTCCCACCTCAGAGCATGTTGTCACACAACCATGTCTCTATAGTCATGTGACCATGTCTCTATAGTCATGTGACTATGTCTCTATAGTCATGTAACCATGTCTCTATAGTCATGTGACCATGTCTCTATAGTCATGTGACCATGTCTCTATAGTCATGTAACCATGTCTCTATAGTCATGTGACCATGTCTCTATAGTCATGTGACCATGTCTATAATCATGTGACCATGTCTCTATAGTCATGTGATCCTTACCTCTGCCGTCTCTGATAACAGTGACGGTACAGTTCTGTTTGACCATGTCATGAAGCTGCTGCATGTTCCTTCGCGTTTGGATCAAACTGGTAGCAACAGAGAAAGTTGACATAGCCAGGATCACAGCTGCATAAGGTTAGAGAGGAACATCTTAATAAATACACCCTCACCCTCCCTAGAGCACCCTCACCCTCCCTAGAGCACCCTCACCCTCCCTAGAGCACCCTCACCCTCCCTAGAGCACTCTCACCCTCCCTAGAGCACCCTCACCCTCCCTAGAGCACTCTCACCCTCCCTAGAGCACCCTCACCCTCCCTAGAGCACCCTCACCCTCCCTAGAGCACTCTCACCCTCCCTAGAGCACCCTCACCCTCCCTGGTTCACCACTGCTACGTTCCCCTTTAACCCCTTGCATACCTGAATACAAATAGTAGACCTCATACATCCACAGTGCTATGGACAACACCTGCATCATGTAGAAGGGGTGGAGTACCTCCTCCACGAAGAGGACAGGGTATGACCTCACAGGGACATCAACTGAGTTAGGCCCATATCGAAGCAACCTTAAGTATGAGACCAAAGTGACATGTCTCCAAGGTAACCACGGGATACCCACTACTTAAATGGCCCAACCCACCACACCATTTTTCATTGCATTGATAGTCAGGCCCATTAAAACACAAACTGCAGTTGGTTGGGTTATATTGATGGCCTTGAAAAGGTCGCAAGAGGTCACAAGAGGTCACAAGAGGTTGCAAGAGGTCACAAGAGGTTGCAAGAGGTCACAAGAGGTTGCAAGAGGTCACAAGAGGTTGCAAGAGGTCACAAGAGGTCGCAAGAGGTCACAGGGAAGATATTACCAAGGCTATGATTGGGACATGAGTAGGGAGAAGGGGGAGGGGTAATTTTGACATCATTTCTATTAGTATTTTTATTCCCAGGCATCACAGAGGAATGGGGCAGAGGGGTGTGGCAATGGGGCAGAGGGGTATGGCAATGGGGCAGAGGGGTGTGGCAACTACATAATTTACTAGAGGCAGTGAAGATGTTAGCAGTTGAGACCTGGTTAATATTCAGCACACGTACTAACGTGTGTGGAATAACGTTGGAGATATCCAAATCTACAATTTGCAAGGACACCATTCCCCAAACCATTTCATTAATGCAGTTGCCTTCATTAGACCAACTGATGACTCACTGCATAGCCACAACATCATCAGACATTGTGTTACCAACAAGAGAATTTTAACTCTCACAGAGGAGGGACTATACAGCAACCTGAGGCGATTTAAGGGTATTATGTGAGAGGTGATATGTACACCAGTGCTACATGCACACCAGGTGTACATGTAAGTGCTACATGCACACCTGGTGTACATCCACACCAATTTAGTTATTTATGAAAGAAAGAACTTGGTGAAACCAGTGAATAAACACAAAAATTGGTTAGAGCACTTGGATATGATCAGTCTACATTGGTTAGAGCACTTGGATACTTAAACCATATGTTTTTGTACCTTTGACAAAAAGGTTTTATTCCAATGGAAACAAATATAAGTAGCCACATGTAGTTTAGTTGGTGGCTACACTAGCCAAGAACAATTCATATACCTTTCATAATGAGCCTCAGAGGTAATACCTTCAGCCATTGCATGGATAGCAGAACATGTTAACCCACGGTCGAACCCCCTGGGTACATCATAGAAAAGTAATGGTTAGTATTTGTCCATAGACGCCATGATTAATAACCTCAACAAGATGTACTTCTCGTCTTCTTCGTTGTAAAGATAACGAAGATTTCTGTGGACTATGTATGGAGACCGCACAAGCGGCCCAGCGGTGTCTCCGAGCAACGATGAAGTCTCGCTCTTTTCAAGTACTTGTGGTGTTGCAAAGTATCGAACTGTTTCGACGCGCAACTTGCCATCTAGGTCCTGTGTAAACCAGTGATGTGCGCTTATTTAGAAGTCTATTGTGTACCTTCACTATGACGTATCGCGCACTGTAAAGCGGGCATCGCCAACACGTCAGCTTGATCCACTGAGCAGGGAACCAGAAAGCGACGAGTAAGGGGAGGCACAGAGGCAGCACAGCGAGCGGATAGATCAGGGCGTACTTAAAGACGCTAGCGCGATACCCAGTTTGATCCTGTAAGAAACGTTAAACTGAAAGTTGGGCAATGAATACTGTTGAGTTCTTACTGGGGATGGATCCACGTCATCGTCATCAAGAAGAAGGCTGGTGCTGGAACCCTTCCTCGAGCCTGATTCGCACCTCACTCGCGAAGTACGTTTGTTTTGGTCCATAGTATAACCGAATCAATCAACTGGAGCGTTCTAACAGGTCCATGGCTCGCATTAGTTAGCTCTTGCCTAAAACACGCGCGGAAATTTTTTTTTAATAAACGTAAATCGCTGAATTATAGCAACAGAAACCTTGTGAAGCTGTCTCAGCTACAGAAGCTTACTAGACCGCTGCATACCTTGCTACCACAAAGTCAGGTGATCTATTCTTATTAGGTTATTTACAAAAAATACCGGCCACCAATTTATTCATATTGCATCAGGTCACGGTTCAATGGCCACCCATCACCTCCACGTCTCTCTCTCCTTCCCTCTCTCTTACAGAAGAGTTCACATGTCATGTTTCAGTTCAAATTATGCAACATTCAAACATCTTGCAGTGATAACCTGTTACCACCAGTGCCCTGGTCATCACGTCCTCCCTCTAGGTGTGGCCTGGTCATCTCTAGGTGTGGCCTGGTCATCTCTAGGTGTTCCCTGGTCATCATGTCCTCCCTCTAGGTGTGCCCTGGTCATCTCTAGGTGTGCCCTGGTTATCACGTCTGTAATGTTGGCAACGCTACGTTGATGAGTTGGGCACAAGGCCGATTGCAATCGATATACAACTGTTACAAAGCACGCACCTAGCCTATGATTCACTAGATAATAATCTCACGCGATGATGTCCAATTAACTACAGAGGCGGATCCAGGGGGGGGGGTTGGGGGTTGCAACCCCCCCTTTCATATATGGTAACGCCCTCTCTTCTGCTAAACAGCCCCTCCCCCTTCCCCGCTTTTTGTATCAGGCCTGAAGCGCCGGAAGGCCCCCCCTTCCGCTTTTCGTAGCGGACCTTAAATGGACAGCACCCCCCCCCCTCCGCTTTTCGTATCGGGCCTGAAGCGGACAGCACCCCCTCCCCCCGCTTTTTGTATCGGGCCTGAAGCGGGCAGCACCCCCCCCCCCCCCCCCCCCCCCCCGCTTTTCGTGTCGGGTCTAAAGCGGACAGCACCCCTCCCGCATTTCGTATCGCGGGTCTCAACCCCCCCCCCCCCCCCCCCCCCCCCTTTTGGAAAACTCTGTATCCGCCCCTGAACTATTACTACTACAATCCCCCTTTTTATGATTTTACATAATCCTTGTATTTTTGTGGTGGTTTCATTGCTCTTTTTGGTCTTCCAGGTTCCTTGTTCTCTTGTGCCTGTTGAACATTAGGCCCAGACTGGGTTTCACTTTCTACATCCTCTTCTGTTTGGCCTTCCTGCTGTTGGTCTTCGTTTTGTGTCACTTCAGGCTCTGGTTGCACTTCACCTCTCACATCTGTGTCTTCCTCTTCTGTTGATGTTTCTTGTTGTGGATCTTTGTTCTGTACTGCTCCACCCCCTCTTTCTCCCTCACTTTGTGTTGTGGCTTTGTGATCATTGTTCTTTGCCTGAGTCTTGGCACGCAGATGCTTGCGGTTTCTTCTATACATTCTTCAATCTGGTCTTCTCACCACATATGAGCATGGTGTCTTGGCCATATCTGCTACTACTACTGGGAGCCATTTGCTATTTACTTGCATGTATGCCTGATCACTCTTCAACTCTGGCAAGGGTTTTGCTCCCTGATCATGGTACCACTTTTGAGTGGAGCGCTTCTGTGTTAGTGTGCGCTGCACTACCTCTGAGGGGATGATTTTCGGTTTCAGTTGTGAGGCTGTGACAGGAAGTGTTGCTCTGAGTTTTCGACCCATAAGTAGCTGTGCGGGTGAGCCAACATTATCAACAATGGTGTTGGGATACTCTAGCAGACTGAGGTATGGATCTTGATTGTTTGCTTTGGATTTGTTCAGCAGGGACTTGATGATTTGGACAGACTTTTCTGCAAGCCCATTGGCCTGTGGGTGGTATGGACTTGTGGTTACATGCTTAATACCCCATTCTTTGGTGAAACATTGGTGTGTATTGGGAACCATTGTCACTTCTGATATCATCGGTATACCATGTCGAGCCAATACAGATTTTGTGTGGGTTATGATGGATTTGCTGGTTGTGTTCTCCAGCTTGCAAACTTTGATGTATCGCGAGAAGTAATCCACTATGATTAGATAGTCATGGTCATTCCAGTGAAAGAGATCTGTTGCCACTTCCTCCCAGGGGTGACTGGGGGTGGGTCCTGGGATCATTGGTTCCTTTTGATTCGAACCTCTGTGTTCCTGACATGTGTCACATTGGTTCACCATGCTTTCTATGGCTTTATACATGCCTGGCCAAAACATCAGTTCCTTGGCACGCTGGGAACACTTTACTATTCCCATGTGGCCTGTGTGTATTCGTTTCAGCATCTCTGTCCTTAAGTCTGTGGGTATTACCAGCCGTTCACCTTTCATGATTAGACCATCTGTTTCGGATATCTCGTCCCTGATATTCCAGTACTCTTGGACTTCTTTGGGTACCTGTGTTCTTTTCCTCGGCCATCCTGACTGCACAGTTTGCCTCAGTAACTGCAAGGTGCTGTCTTTTTTTGTTGCTTCTTTTACTTCCTGCAATCGTACATCAGACGTTGGTGTGTTATACAGTGCCACTGTCATGTGGATTGCACATGATAATTCCTCTTCCATGCAGTTCGTATTGGTATCAATGCAGCATGCTCTTGATAGTGTGTCGGCAATCACCATCTCTGATTGTTAACCCTCTCTATTTATTTGCCAGAAATACCGGTATTATTTTGAATACCTTCACACGAAACTCACTGCCGGCACACTGAATATTTGCAAGGTATGTGATACTGAAATCATTCCGGCACAAATTTTTATACAGTTAGTTTGTCTCAGTACGCGTATTATCTAGCACACGCGCTGTATATTGCTTTACAATATCTTCATAACTTAACTGCTGCATGGGTGTGGTCTAGGATATAAGAGTGTAAGGGGTTAAGCAACTTGGCCAACACACTAAGCCCTGTGTGTTTTTTCTAGAATGTAAGAGTGTCAGGGGTTAAGCAACTTGGCCGACACACTAAGCCCTGTATGTTTGGTCTAGAATGTAGGTTAAGCAACTTGGCCGACACACTAAGCCTTGTGGGTGTGGTCTAGAATGTAAAAGTGTCGGGGGTTAAGCACCTTGGCCGACACACTAAGCCCTGTGTGTTTGGTCTAGAATGTTAGTGTGTCAGGGGTTAAGCAACTTGGCCGACACACTAAGCCTTGTGGGTGTGGTCTAGAATGTAAAAGTGTCGGGGGTTAAGCACCTTGGCCGACACACTAAGCCCTGTGTGTTTGGTCTAGAATGTAAGTGTGTCAGGGGTTAAGCAACTTGGCCGACACACTAAGCCCTGTGGGTGTGGTCTTGAATGTAAGAGTGTCAGGGGTTAAGCAACTTGCCCGGCACACTAAGCCCCTTGTGTGTGGTCTAGAATGTAAGAGTGTCAGGGGTTAAGCAACTTGGCCGATGCACTAAGTCCTGTGGGTGTGGTCTACTATGTAAGGGGTTAAGCAACTTGCTCCCTCATACTCCCACTCAATGATAAGAGAGAAGTAGTCATTGGATGTCACAGGTAATACATGTTGATGATGATGGTATACATCTACCTGTGTAGGAGGAAGAAAATCCACACTCCTTATGTAAGTTATGTTTTATTGTTCTTGTCACCTTCCCAACACACACTGCCCTACTTCCACAACAGCTATTGTTCTTTAATTACACTAATGATTTATCTTGTTTAGGTTCATAGCCAACGTAGGAGCAGTCTCCACTTCCAATGAAACTTTTGAACAATTTCATCATCCAGTGTCCTTTGTGATGTGACTCCTGTTGATACATATTCTGTGTCAATCTTTTTTTGCTTTTTTTGCTTCGTAATTACACACTTAACATTTTGAATGCAATGGATTACGAGGTGGAGGTGTTGTGTATGTGCATGTGTACTCACAATATCGCTTACATGACATTACAAGTATGAGTAGTCTCAGCATCAAACTTGAACTTTGTCTATTGACTATATAAGAAGGCTAAGGCAGTGTGAAGCAATTCACCTTTTTCGTGGGTACGTCCATCCATATCAGTTTCAGCCAAAGATGGCCAGCACCGTGAGGTGCAAACCTAAACATACCAATCGTAACGAAAAGTGATTGGAACTCAACAAACAGCCTATTTGCTTAGTCTACACGTAGTCTGGAGACCAGATAGTCAGGTATCTGGTCCCCAGACTATCAAAATGAGGTAGAGGAGTCTGGAGCTAAAGAGAAGAAGAGGGTCTATGAGCAGGCTGTAGTTGAGCGGAGAGGTAACTACACCAATAGTGCTGTCAGTGGATGTGCTACACAGAGAGGCCGAACACTTCCTAAAGAGAATAGCAGCCAACCTGGCTCACAAATGGGAAAAGCCCTATTCCCAAACATGTGGATATGTTAGGGCCCAACTGTCATAAGGCAACCAGTTTGTGTCTAAGGGGCTCACGAGTGAAGTGGAGGAGTGGACTTGGGATGGATGATGGAGCACCTCTCTAATCTATTTTATAGATTGCTCATGCATATGTATACTGAAGAATTTAATTAATTTATTTTATTTTATTGTAAATTCCTGTGTATTGTTAAACTGATGCTGCCCCAACGCGCATGCGTAAAAATCAATATTAGCTCGTAATTGAAACAAAATAATACGATAATAAACTCTCTGCTCTAAATTTAAACGCTAATTAATAATTAGCTGTTTTCCTGTTTTCATAACTCTCAGCTAAATTGTACCGGTGAAAGTAGAATTTTATATTGTATTCCTGGCCAGAGTTATGGATCAATGTCCGAAATTTTTGGCAATGAAGTAATTTCATGATAGCTAGATGATAACATTTCGTCATCGATGTCTATCTGTTGTAAAAAAGGTTGTCTTGGTGTAAGACGACAAGATGCAGTAGCAGGTGGGAAAGACTTTCTCCTGAGGAGAAATATTATGATTGTAAAGGAATTCAGGTATACTATAGGCATGTCCACTTACGACTTTTGTGCTCCATTGATGTATCGAAGCAGTGATATAGCTGCCAATACCGCTGGTACAAAAACGATTAGATTGTAGGGTAGATAGAAGAATGGTGCAAGAATCCATGTTATTGTAGCAATTGATCCATTCATCTGTGGGCTGAAATTAAAATATTCCTCTTGGAAGTATCTAGTGTTCCAAATAAACAACAAGATTACAAAGTTAGTGTCTACAAGGAACTCCAGATAGTTAGCCAACTGGCTGTTGTATGGCTGTGCATATCCATACACTGCTAGAATGAACACAAGGACAAGAGCTGGCAATAGCTTTAAATTGAAGAAGAGAAAGCCATTTAATAAGGTCACTACATCAACATGCCATAACTGTGTGCACATAGTTGAGTATGCTTACCGCAACCCTTGGCAATGGTATTGTAAGGAGAAGAAAGAGCATTCTTCTTCCCAGCTCTACTGAACACCACCAAGGAATGCTACTTTTAAAGGGGGCTGATATTGGAACACTCAGGTCTTGCACCCACAGAGGTTTCTAAGACACCAAATGAATGTCTTATTGAAGTTGCATGAATGGAGAAACTAACATTCACTGCTTTTCTTGTGATTGCAAAAGTCACTGGAATAAGTAGGGTGCAGAGAAGTAGAACCACAATAGCAAACAGTGCCAAACCAAGGTGTCCTCCCTGGAAACATTCCACATCTCCACTAACAAACCACCTCTATAGAGTACACAAAACACATTGAGATTGCACTGGTGAATCATAGCTACACTTTATGATCATACAACCTTGGTGACCCCAATTCCATGAGGTAGAGAAATGCAGTTGAGAACGCTCAAACAGGAGTGTACAACATGGGAGTACAACAACAGCACAATCCACCACAGACCATAGTACTGTACAGATCTCCACCTCTTCTGAGGGAATATCCTCCTGCTGGGATGGGATGTAGGTGGGGAACAAGTCAGAACTTAAAAAAAAAACCAGTTAGCAACATAGAGTACCGGATGATGAAGACCAGTGGACAGGCAACAAGTGCTACTAACAGTGGTAAGAATCGAATGGTGTATGAGACCACAGCACTCATACTGCTGTACAAACAGAAGTCGTATATATAATAGAGGTTTAAACCACTGCTGATGTAGTAACCCTGAAAGGACTCATGATCAGACCAATGCAACAGCTGATACATACATACTGACAACTCACATATTTGCCAACATTTTCAAATGACTCAGGAAAGTACTGTGCAATATATGGTACCATCTATAGAAAAGCAAGTTCAGAATACAAAATTTCGCTGACCCAGGGTATGAAAAACGATGTACACAAACCTGAACATAAAATAGCAGTGGGTGGAGCCATGTGGGGAGGGGCTTGTCCACAAGCAGGAGTGTGATGACCACCATGGCCACCAGGATGACTAGTTAAATAGGGTTAATAAAAACTTAGGCATAGTGTTAAGAGGCCCTGCTCACTCAACACTGGTATGAGAACAGCTGAACCATCAGAGCAGGAGGTGCAATGGTTGGACAGCACACTCACACCTCTTCCATCTTGACATTGGCCACAAAGAACTCCTAATGTACAAGCACCCAGGGGTGACATATTACAAACCAACATGCCTAGAGTACAGTTCCATACATTATGTAGAAGTTATGGCAATTCAAATGGAGAGTTTTTTAAAATATATATATAATCAGCAATACGACATTTCTCATGAACTGTCCCCCAAACAATTAAAGCTGCTGACTTCTATTTCAGTGAATCCCACTACACAATACTTCATGACAAGTTTTATTCTGTCCCTTAGGACCTCCCTGTATGATACATGCAAAGAGCATAACATCCAGGGGTTCAAAACTTACATATCCTTCTGTAGGAAAGTCCCAATTGCTTCAAAACAGGTCGTATACATACATCGAAGAGTCCTGTTGATATTGATTTGTTCTGCTCGTTATAGCTATGCAAAGTAGGTGCACATTTTCCTGCTTGACCCATGCCAATCATTCACCTCCCATAGGACACAATTTGTGGAGGGAATCAAGCAGGAAAATGTGCACATAACTTGCACAGCTATGTCACTATGTCTTTGCAACAAATTGACAGGACAGTCAATAGTGACAGGACTCTTCTATGTATACACGAACTGATTTAGAAGTGATTTCGACTCTCCTGCAGAAAATATTTAAGTTTTGAACCACTAAGGGTAACACCCTTTGTATGTACCTCACAAAGAGGACCAAAGGGACAGAAACAGAAATAGAATGGTGTGGTGGGACTCGCTGAACTCACGGTGATTCAAATGAAGAGCATTTTTAATTATATATATTGCAAATACAACATTTTCTCATAAACTGTCCCATATGAACATGCAATACTCAGACACACACACACACACACACACACACACACACACACACACACACACACACACACACACACACACACACACACACACACAGTAAGTGCACCTTTCCTCTCAGGTATACATTGGACATCAGGATTGGCAGTTGAGTAAAGGTAGGCACAGTTGGTGTCGCTTAAGCTGGTAGCTTCATGACACTGGCAGTACCCCGCAGGACATGGATAAAAGTAGAGATTGGAGCCCAATTTTGTTGGTGCATACCACGCCCAGTATCCATGCTATGGCATAGTAAGATATGAGCATGTCATAACCTGGTATGTGTATACACATCACAACTGTCTTCAACACATACACATATGACCGAAATGCAATCATGACCTTGCTTCATTTACTACAACCATACCACAATTTGCTGTGAGCTTAACAAAAAATACACACATTACACATACCTCAATAATCACATTGATCTGGTCGTCTTCACAGAGAACAATTCTGTTATTACTATCACAGGTACAAGTGGTCAAACCAGTGGGTAATGTGTTTAGTACATAACCTCCTGGACAGGGCTCTATATAGAACTGGACATCACTATTAGATATCTATATTAGAGGAAGGGGTACAGATAAGCACCTGAGAACACATGGACATTGAAAACATTTCTGCTTACAGAATCAAATGGTATTTCTATCATCATTTCACTTAAAGAGGTATTGGACAGTGCTGTGAGCACTGTCATATTTGTTGCGCCGTAGGTGAAGGTAAACAACTCCCGAAGATGCCCACCATTGGAGCTATCAGAATCAATCACCACAACATTTGGATTGAATCGTGCTCCTATGAACTATAATACAAGATGTCAAAATGGAAGAAATGACTGAAATACTTCAGGCACTAAGCAAACATATGGTACAGATCATGACAAAACATTTGTCCCTACTATACAGGGTGATTGCAATGTTGCGCAAAATGGTATAACTCCAAAACTGAACATTTAAATAAACTGAGCAGTAACTTTTAATAACTGCTAATTAATAACTATACATTAATCACTGGCATGATTTTGGTTTCAATAGCATAATTTTCCAATGCTCAGTTTTGGAGTTATTCCAGTTCTACCAATTCAACGATTTTGCGCGACTTTCCGATCCCTGTATATATTCTCTTTGTTTGAATCACTATAGCTTCCAAATTATTTACAGCACATTATACCACACATTTCTCTATGATACATTTCTGTTCTTTAGGTCCTCTTCCTACTGTACACACAAAGGGTTTTAATCATACGTAGAAGGGTGCTGTCACTATTGATTTGTTTTACTCTACCATTATGAAGATCTAGCTGTGCTAAGCGCATCCACATTTGCCCATAAGTTGATTCCTGCCAATCATTTAGGCAAACCATGTCTCATCAAATGTATGAGAGGCAGGTGTTTAAATCTTTGGCGTGAATCGAGCGGGAATATGTGCATGGCTATATCTTTACAACGGATAAAGTAAACATTAATGAACACCATAACAGTTCAAAACTTAAACATCCCTCTGCAGAAGAGTCAAAATCGCTTCAAAATCAGATACAGATAAAAGGGTAGCGCCCTTTGTATTTACCATAAGAGAGGACCTAAATTAATTGTGCTATAGTGAAATGGTGTGGTAGGATGTGCTAAGTCAGTAGTGTAAATCATTCAGAAAATCAAACAACGAGCATTTATATATTTACATAACATAATAACATTTTATGGGCAAGTTCACGACAAAATGTCCCCTTGTTATATATACATAATTATAATTATATGGGACAGTCCACGAGAAAATGTAACATCGCTATATATATATTTATATGGGACTGTGTCCAGCAAAATCACCCTTCTGGCTAGTTTTTCAAGTTTTCAAATTTTTTGATTTTCCTTGATCACCAATGAGCTTCTATCAAATGACATCCTAAATCGGACTATCCATCACAAAATTATTAGGCACTGAATTTATAATTAGCCATACATTTCAATACGAGCGTTACTTTTCTTTTGCTTGTCCTGGAAATTTTGAAAAAGTACCATAAGGGTGATTTTGCTGGACACTGTCCCATATATATATAGAAGTTAAATTAATAAAAATGATTCACGTTTGCAATGGTAAAATTAACACTTCATACTACACCATTTCTATATGGTAGAATAGATTTTGTTGTCTTGCATTAGCTTCCTGCCAATGTTGCAATGTCCGATACCCCTTTGAGTTCAAACCTGCCACAGCTTTCAGCAGGACATTCAATTGGCTTGCACGCAGAGGAATCCTGTTTGCTAATTTTACTTGATACATTATGGATATACAGTTATACTCATATCCCATGGTCTCCTCTCCAATGGCTTCCACATCACTGATGCGTTTATGCACACACACACAACACACACAACAAAAACACACACACAACACACACAACAAACACACACAACACACACAACACACACAACAAACACACACAACACACAGCACACACACACAACACACACAACAAACACACACACACACAACACACACACAACACACACACACAACACACACAACAAACACACACAACACACACAACAAACACACACACACACAACAAAACACACAACACACACAACAAACACACACAACACACACAACACACACACACACAACAAACACACACAACACACACACACACAACAAACACACACAACACACACACACAACACACAACAAACACACACACACACACACAACAAACACACACAACACACACACACACACAACAAACACACACAACACACACACACAACACACACACACACAACACACACAACAAACACACACAACACACACACACACACACACACACGCACAAATGTGCACGCACTTTGCAAAGTTATGGGTAGAGTAAAAATTAACAAACAGGACAAATCAAAAGGCACATGATTCCTCTACCTATAACCTGAATTGAATTTTCTGCAGATAGATATGGCAGGTTTGAATTCCAATTGCAAGGGAGTTCGAACGTTGTGATACTGGCATGAAGCTAATACAAGACCCCAAAATGTATTTTACCATAAAGAAATGGTGTAGTATGAAATAGGAAGTCAATAGCATTTCCTGTTTGGAAATGTTATAGCAATTCAAATGTGAATCATATATAGCAAGGTGACATTTTCGTGGATACTTACATGTATATCAGCAAATCTACCAATGGATCTATTCATTTAAGAGATGTGCAAGCATGATGTCATAGTTACATTTGGAGTGTACTAAGTAATGCACCAAAAACGATGCTTGTTTTCTGCACTACACCAAACCATTGGCACAGTAAGCTATCCTTCATACGCACTTGAATTGAGGAGTTAATGAATGTAATTAGTGTTAATTATCCATTACGTCAACATCCAAAGTATATATTACAGCTAATGATAATCAATCAGACAAATGTTATGCAGAACCAGCATGCATGTGCATGACTTGTCACATGCAAAAGCATAGACTTGTTGACCTAACTAGAAGCAAAACTAACATGCGCGTATGCTCTACCTCATTGGCTAGACCAAAGCGAACATTTGCAGTTGTTGGATGATTCAGGAGATCGAGTGCAACTAGAGGCAATTGAAATCTTTGGCCAGGCCAAGCACGTACCTATGAAAGAGCACACGGGGGGGGGGGGGGGGGGGGTCAATGGGAATATTTAAAAAGGTAGACTGCAAACCTCCGTAGCATTGGTCACCAGTCTTCTGACCATCGTCTTTGTGGTGTACACAACATCAGAAGAGTTTTCATAACCAGTATTCAAGTTGTTTCTGCAAGTTGTGGGAAAATAAGGAAGTGTGGTGTCCAGAAGACAAAACCAGCTGCCACTCACGTCAGGTGCCATATAGGCCACTGCAATATGTAACTGTCGTTAAAGTATGGTGAGCTTAGACTGTACCAGGAGCAGGTGTTCAGATCAGAGAGGTAGAGAACAGAACCTAACAGTCCTTTGTTATCTTTGAAGGTAACGTTGACCTGCAGGTTAAATACACAAAGAGATCACTGTGCTTGTAAGTGGGTGTGAGCAATAAGCACAGTTGGCATGTAAATGAATGATGTGTGTGCACCCTGCCTTACATCATTCCAGTCAGCTGGAGGAACAGATAGATCTTCATAGAGAATGAAGCAACGAGAATTGAATATGACATCAGTGAATGCTGACAGGGGAGCAGACGAGCCCACAATGATGCTTGCTCCAAACCTTTTGGAATGAAGTAGAAACAGTAATGAATGGGCCTGCATGTATACTTCGGTAATGCATAGGCATTTGGTATGCCTGCACATGGTGGTACATTTAGTTGTACATTTGATGTCACACAAATTCTATGCACAAGCTAGTAATAAACTACTAGGTTGCTGATGCACTGACTTTCCAATGTTGTTTTCAAAGGTCATGTTCAGTCCGTGATGGAGTCTCACTTGGGCATAGGAGAGCAGCTGCAATGCAGCACTGTTTCCACTCACAGTGTTGTTTGCAAAGTACATACTTCCCAGCAGTTCCACCAGTGAGCCGATGATCTATGGAGGGACGTGCATCCTGGTCTATCATCCAGTACTCATGCATATCTCCCGATATTACCCTCAATGCAGAGCCGTAGTTACCAATGAACCTGTTATGTCCCTTAAACTTTGTTGGCGCATAGCCAATGCTGATGATCCCATTCGAGCCAATGTTGTTGAGAAACAAACTGCAAAAGGTTAATATAACAAAGATAAAAAAACGTACCCATCAGGTTGTGGGAAAATAAATGTACCAATCAATTACTTCATGACGAGGTATTGTAACCCTTTCCCTGAATGGGGTTAAGAGTGACACACTAAAGGCGGCTCCAAAATCTGAGTTAGATCCTAATCCAACATTCCCAGTAAAGTTACAGCGCTCCAATTTAAAGTAGTTCCCATCAGTGCCTGAAAATAGCAGCACCACAAGATGTGACATGTGCTAGAGGTACACAAATTAACTGACCTTCAAAGGATGTGAACACGTGAAGACCACCACCCGCTTCCCCAGTGTTGCTTTCAAATCTGCAGTCGATAAACTGGACTGTGTGAGGGGCCAGAGGGAGGCCATTGGAATAAAATACCACTGTGGCCCCTCCCCCTGAGTACTCTGAAACATAATTGTTCACAAATACAGTCCTTTGAATGGATATAGTATCCTGAATGGTTCGACCATTGATGTAGATGTATATTCCACCCCCAGACGACTTTGCATAGTTGTCGTGAAAAGTGCAATCTGCTATAACCATTGAGACATTATGGATAGAGTCATTTATGTACAGGCCAAGCCCTCCTCCTCTCCCTGTAAAGACCTGCCCAAAACCTGTTTGACTGAAGGTGTTCAGAGTGCGGCTGGCCAAGGCACGGTTGTATGCAAAGGTACAATTTGTGATGTACACGCTTGGAGCGGCTGTGAAGTTTTCATAGACAGAATTGATGCCAATGGCAACAGCACCTGTGTTCCCTCGAAATGGCACAAGAACGTCTCCATTTCCTGTGCTATGCTCAACACTGCAGTTTGATAGAGTGACCTCCTGACAGTTATATATGTCCAGTGAAGCTTCAGAGAAGTTCCTATTGGCAGTAAAAGAAAGGGTCAAATTAATGTATTTGCAAATACATTATTTTTATTATGCTGCTTACAACAACATTGTAACATAAACTACATACTAGTAAAAACAGGTCTGCTGCTCATTTTGAAATAATAATTTTTTACAGCAATATGCATCAATTGTAAGATTAGCTGCCATATTAGAACAGGTTTAAAATAACTTTGTAACTAAAACACATCGTCTGGAGGTCATTTAACACCAGAAAGTGTCTCTACTGATGGATGCGCACCATACCATCATTGAAAAAGTTTTTCAACACCTTCTATTATGCATATCCACTCTAGCTTTGGGGGGTACGCGAAGTGTGCCAAATTAGAATGGGTGTGTGTCATAGCTTTAATAATATTTCTAATCGAACAGACAACCAACAACGCTGTTAATATATATATATATATATAATTGGGACAGTTTCCGAGATAATGGCGCATCGTGTATATATATATAAAGTTATAAAAATGATTCACTTTTAAATCGCTACATCTCCAAAACGGTAAGCGCTACTGACTTCCTATTTTCAACACTTCATACTACATCATTTCTTTCTGGTAAAATTCATTTTGGGCTCTTGCATTAGCTTCTTGCCAGTGTTACAACGTCCGATACCCCTTGGGGTTCAAACCCGCCATATCTTTTGGCAGGAACATCCAATTCACTTCAAATTTCGCTTTCACGTAGAGGGATCCTGTATCTATCGATTTATCCTGTTCGTTAATTTTCACCTGTTCCGTCACGGAGATACAGCTGTGCAAAGTATGCACATTTCTCGATCACTAGGCGCCATTTTTCCATTACGACCTGGTTCCCGTCACTCCGAGCACCCGTGGTAGTGTTTACATACTATACCACAAGATTGATATCACATACTATCTGAAGGATGCAGACCTTTCTCTGTGGTCAGACCGTTTCCCTTGGTCCATTCGCTTGGAAGCGTCAGTACTATTTCTATGTAGTTCTTACGACGATTGCAACTATACCAATCGCGAACATTTGCAAACGTACATGCGGAGTAGCTGGCATACTCAATGGCACATTCTGAACATACACTTGTAGAGGCATAGATTAGCTAGGACCTGCTCCTACATTTCCTCTTCAAAGGGTCAGAACCACTATTGTCTGCACCTGAATCCTCAGGCATGAGGACATGGACATCCCCATCAGTTGGAGGGTTAGGGATAGCTGCTCACTGTTTCTGCCTGCTAAGAGGTGCAACCAGCAGAGCTGGCCGGAGTGGCCTCCTGGGGCCTGGGAGAGACGTTGTCCATCTTGGTTGGGTCATGGACGTACTCCCTCACTTTATCAAACAGGTACTGTGACCACTGGAGGGACAACCCTTTGGGCTTTATAACGGGTGGCATTACTTGGCTCTCCATTACACTGGGGTGTTCACTGTGAAACTCTAATGTATGGGAGTGCCCAAAGGCAATCAGAGGCTCAAACAACTGGCCCAAGAAGGGGTTCCAATTATAGGACTCCCAGGGTATGCCATATGCAACATAAGGGAGGGTATGTAGCAACAACGGACGCCCACATAGATGGAATACGCCCATATTTTGGGATCGAAAGTTGGTGCGGCCAGAGACATTATCTCTGGTGCGGCCAGAGACATTATCTCTGGTGTGGCCAAAGCTGTACCACCCGCACCGTGTGCACCGGGCGTGATAGGGAGAATTGGGTAATGCTTTTGACATAGCAACCTAGTCGGGCGGCCTACCACCGCGTTTGGTCGATCAAACGCGGTGGTAGGGCCTGCCCAACTAATAGCAACCTTCTCAATGACAAATTGGTCGAATTACAAACTGCGGTTATAACCGTGCTAGCTTTAGATATTATGCCATGTGCAGTGCTACTGTTGGCATTGCTTTACGTAGAGTACAGTAAATTTTTTACGTAAAGTTTACTTTACATGTAAAGGTAAAGTGGGTGGGGCATACCCCCAGTAAGGCTCACGGGACTCATGATAGTTATACTTTTCTGATCCCAAAGCGTTGAAAAGCAAAACGTTTGGACTATTAATGCCCTGAAATCATGTATCCGCCCCTGTAACAAAGATCAGTTCAACGTCAAAGGCATAAAATGCCATCACTTGTACCTCCTATTTGCCACACCCACTTATAAACCAGCTCTCATTTGAATACCGTAATATGCACCCACTTTACGTAAAGCAAATAAAAGTCCTTAAAAAACTTTACGTAAAGTTTGCGTAAAAAACTTTACGTATAGTGTAAAGTGCCCAACCATATGCAGCCACACTGACAAAGAATCGCAAATTTCGCCGTGCATGTCGCAAAAAACACATGTGTAGCTCTGACAAATGTCAAAACCATCGCTTGTGACATAATAAGTAAACGTTGTGTGGGTGGCCACCAGGAGTTTCCGCCACCATTTGTGTGGCGTGCACCAAGCACAAATTGAGGTTAAACCATATATATTCATGGTGACAATGGTGCATGGTGTTAACACAACAGCGTACCCCAATTGGGGGCGTATTTGCCTCGTACTTGTGCTATTGAGCTCATTGCAGCCAGTTCCTAGCTGTATTATACCTTGGGTAGAGGGGAACAATCCGCAAATGACTAAATTAAATCACTCATGGTATTAAAAAAGTCTATCCAATACGTATGAATTATGCATAACAATTTCCAATATTTATAATTGCATGAAGTACATGTATGCACAACTCACTCCTACATGTATTGAAAATTGAATAGATTGAATAGATTATTATTATTTAATACCACGAAAGTGCACCCAAGGTACAATATAGGAACTGGCTGCAATGAGCTCAAATATAGCGCACCTACAGGCACTCCCTCTAGTCTTTTCCATCACTGTCAACCATATATGGTCAACCACAATTAGTGCGTGGTGCACGTGGCGCTCCTACGTCACGACGGTTCTCACTCCCTTCTATCTAATACACAACGAAAGTGATTCAACTCACCTGAAGACGCAGTTTGATATATTTAACCTGCCCACACCATCAAATCGCAGCGGGGCTGAGCACCCAACGAACTGGACGTTCTCGAACGCAACGGAAGGTGTGTTACCAAAATATAGCGTGTACTTTAGAGCAGGTATGACTGTGCTGACGGAAGAATAGCTGCAAACCACGAGCACAGAGTCTCCAGTTCCTATTATTCTGGTAGACTGGCTGAGGAAAACTGGAGTGCTGATCACGTGCGTTCCACTTGGGACTTGTATTTCAATGCAGCCGGTGAACGCTGCAAGGAGCGCAGCCTGGAGACTGCCGCACACTGAACTTTTACAGGTAGTTGAGTCCGTCAGGTTAGCATCAACGGTACGTGTGTTGCATACTTCGGCAAAGGCAACGGTTAACGTGAAGGAACAAACAGCCAACACCGTTGCCAGTTTCATCCTAATCACAACCAAGCTTCCGGTTGGAAGCTAAGGTCTTAATATACTGTTTTGTGGTTAGTCTCGTACCCAGACCCACATCGCAACAGCAGGTGGATCTGGGTACGAGTGATATACGTTTCGAGAACAGTTTCTTACCACTTTGGAGTTTCTTCAACTCAACAACTAGTTGTGTTATTTTTGTGTGCATGGAGTGTATTTCGAACTGGTCCAGGAGCACTGTGACGCGATTACCAATGTCTAGCGCATGCGCGCTAAAACATTGCCAATCGTACACGGCTGTTACGTACGTGCCATTAGGTTTTGCAATTAGATCGTATCTGTAATACGGTATATTGTAAAAATGGCGTACACAAAGCTCATTAAAAAAGCACTAACTTTGGAGGTACTTTATGCAAAAACCATTCAAGGAAATAAAACACCTTGATTTGTATGCTGTCCTTCGTGTATTCAAGACAACATGTACATAGAGGCACAATTGAAAGCAGCTTAACATAAGGTACTGTAGCTACTGCGCGTGAAGGTGCTGCCGACGAGTTAAAAAGAACACGTTTTCTAACTACTTAGTATGCCCAATCGCACGGATAGATCCGCTTCAAAACGTGCACAAGTAATAAGAGAGCTGTGTTGAGTATTTTTCATTGATCTTTTAAGTTACTTCGCGGTCTCTAAGTGTGATTAAAACCTCTCCGACCGCTAAGGTGTAAATGTGAGTAATCGAACGCACGAGTGCAAATTGGAAGACCTGAGTAGGATATGCGGGTGCAAGCAAATTTTCAAAACAATTTGCTGAAAAAGACAACACTGCTAGGTTCATCAATATGGAGTTGGACACATTGGCACAAGCGAAGATGATCCTCAGATCCACCCCCAATGTTTTCCAACAAATGTTACCTCAAAATGAAGTGTGTGTACAGTAGGGTGTGTAACCTTTTTTATAAATCAAAATCGATTTTTTTCGACTATGAAAAAAAAGTGCAATCGATTTTTCAGGTTTATAGCAACTTGCAAATCGGTTATTAGAAACAATAAATCGATTTTGGCGATTAATGTACTATCGATTACCTAGGTTTTTCCAGGTTTGTCCTTTTTTATAATGGCACGATAAATCACAGTTTCTTAAGTCTAATACAATTAAGTATAGCCAGTTTATTGCTTATCAGTTACTTATGCCAACTTTAAATCATTAATACAACAACGATAGTATCCACAGGGACTAGGAACGATGTGCATGCCAATATTACGCCAAACCCATGATGCAATGGCGGCGGATTATGACCCAAGTGTTAATTTTTCACCGAAAAATACGTGGCTATTTGTTTCCCCGCTACTTTAGTACTCTGAGTCTGTTCTAAGTATGGGACAAGGTTTACTGAGATAAAAACGAAATGAATAGTTTGTCCACCCCGCAGCCCTCGCTCTTTTCTGGTACAAAATGCTTCAAACGCGTACACGTATCATTCCCATCCGCCACAATTGGCAGTTATTATCCATTATTCACCTCAATATACAATTCAATAAGTACTGAGCAGCTAGACACCTCATGGTGGAACACCGCTCCACGCATATGACAAAGCCGCGAATCGAGACATGTACGATATTCAGAACGTCATGGCCGAACGTCTGGAAAAGAGCTAGTGTACCGAAGTATTTGGACACCTGTCACCTGTGCAAAAGAGTACATAGCGTGTTTGATTAATGCACATGTACAATACTGCAGAGAAAGTGCGAACGTATTTAAATAGCCATGCCCACTGCGCGTATTTTGAGGGAGGGCACTGATGGTTACCTTCAGCCGGGTCCCCGGACGTGCAACCAAGTGTTGATTACATCACAATGTTTCCTTTTACCGACCGTTAGTACAGGCGGGAAAAAGCGAAGGGCGTTTAAAAGGGGTAATCGATTTGCTACCGATTTTTGCATATGAAGGAAACGAATATCGACTAATCGCGACTAAGAAAAACAGAATCGGTTATTTCGACTAAAGGAAATTCTGCAATCGGTAACCTGCTATTCTACTAAGTGCATAGTCGACCGATTAACCTACAAAACCTGAAAATCGGTTACACACCCTAGTGTACAGCTGCTTTGTGGTCTGAACCTCAGCTGTAAGGTACTTATGTTTATATTTACTGTATGCAAAAAAGAAATTCTCCTTCCACAGAATAGGATGGCAGTGGGGGGGGGGGGGGGGGGGGGGGGGGGGGTTTCCAGTTGTCTCCTTCTAAGGTATGGTCCAACCAAGTTGAGAAGCACATTATGACCATTGCACCACAAAATGTAAAGAATGTCATACTACCAACATTGGCCATACTATCTGTCATTCGACAAGCTGTATTGTCCTGTGTCTCATTGTACTGAGATAACTTCCATATGTGGATCTATCTGAATGGTCATGCTGTCCCTGCTACGACAACCATACTCTACAGGAGTGCACACAAATAAAAACAGCATGTAGAATGATTCAGCTACTGCTGAATGACAGTGCCATGTGTAGAATATATGTAAGTAGATCCACTGTTGTACAGAAGATATCAACAAAGAGGAGATGCAGCTAGTACATACTGTCATAATGTCATGCATTTCTAAGGAGAATTGCATTTGTATTGGAGGAACAGTAATTAAATTAAATTGATAACATGCACCCAATTACTTATAATCATAAACCTCTAAAACAAAACCCCCTACAGGTCACTAGAATAAATAAGCTAGTGTTCCTTGTATGTGAGGCAGCATTGCCCTTTTGTACAGCCACTGAAAGGCACTGGAGCAGGTAGCTGTAGCTTTTAGTGTCACTGGTTGTGGCTGGTAGTCTGTGATCTAACTCTTTGAGGAAGGCCAGGGAAAGAGGACCAAGTACTCCTGATGCTTTGAAGGCAATAGGGGTGAAACATGTCTGAGTGTCCCTCCATATAACAGTACTTGACCTTTTTCAGGTCCACTGCCTGACTAGTGACAGCACCTGCTCCCATAGTGGTGAGAAGGAGCATAGGTGTCAGAACAGGTGGCATCCCAAACCAAAAGGTTTCCATTCTTCCATGGCACCATCGTGATGCCATCAAGACACTTCCCATCAGAGCAGCTTAGACCCATGGGTTCTAGCCTGGATGGGCTGTGGGTAGGCTCCATGGATGATGTCATTTAGAGCGGCACGATAATAGTGGCGCGACCAGTACTGAAAAGACCATATAGAGTCCAGACATATCAACTGCTGCCCCACAATGCTGGCAATTAGGAATGTGAGCCACACCAAGGTAAACGCAGAGACCAACTGCCACTCTAATTGTCTTGTTGTCCATTCTTAATCCCAGTGCAGAGTTACTGATGGCATGAAAACCAGGCATCCTGGAGACAGCCAGTAGATGAGCCCTAGTGATGGCATCAGAGGCTTGGTATAAGAAAGTTGCAGATACAGCAGCTTCTTAGTCTACCCTTGGAGTGTACCATGCCTTCTGGAAATAAATATAGCAATAGTTTTACTTGCACTTACGGCCATTGGCTCATGTGACAAAGCCAAAAGCATCCATCGCAGAGCTGAGCAAGTGAACCTGCAAACAAACACAATAGTTGTTTCACAGTGTGGGGATCAAACTGAACCAAAACAAGAGCATACCTTGTGCATGATATGATAGTCCTTTTGTAAAGAGCATCGTTGTCACCTTTGGTAGTGAATTCCAAGGTATTGGCAGAACAGAGGAAATTCACATTAATGAATGGCACATGTGGAATGGCTATCACTGGTGTGGCCTAAGCGAGCAGGGTGCGAATCAATAACGCCAAGTTGAACTCGTTAAAACGTACATACAGTGTATCAGAAACCATGGTAAGTTGAAAGCATCATCAAAGGACATTACGCAACTGTATCACACGTCGGTCTAGAAACGAAAATACCGTAAAAAAATAACGCATGAATCGATATTGATAATGTACGTTACTGAGAAGCAACTTACTCCGACGCCCATAACTCACGTCTAAATTCGCGAAGTAACGTATTGACATCAGAGAATGAAAGATCAATCTCAGCTTACTGTAGTTTATCGATATGATCCAGAATCATCCGCGCGTTTCTTCAAAAACACGAAGTGTTTACACCCCGTCCGGCGAGGATTCATCCGTAGTGATCCATATAGCGAAGCTCCCAAATGTTTTTGTAATGAAAGAACTGCGCCATTCATTTATATTATCAACTGCTTGCCCTACACATATCCTGTTATTTTGAGAGATCTGTAGACCACGCACATACAAGAACAGTTTTTTTCAAGGGTCGGCGTTGCTATGGAACGATTGAGCTTTGTTGTTCAATTTTACGCTGGGCACGAGCTAATGTCCACGTTTCAATGGAATCATAACAGCCGTGCTACGGCCGCGGTCGGCGTCGTGCACGGTTAAAAGGCGCATCCTTTCTTGACTGGACTGGAGGGTACAACTGCGCGCAGTCTTGCTATTGCATTAACATATTCCGCCAATCCAAAAGGCTGGCATACAATTTACAAAAGCAAATACTGCAGAAATGTACCTGCACATATACATGGCAGTAGCGGATCTAGAGGGAGAGGTTGGGCCCTGTCATCTCGTCCTCCATATAGGTGTGTCCTGGTCATCACGTCCTCCCTCTAGGTGTGACCTGGCAATAGCGGATCCAGAGGGGGGGGGGGGGGGGGGGGGGGCTGAAACAATATTCACAATTAATTTTCCCCATATAAGGCATTGTCAGTACCATATATGGTGAAAATGAATTGTGAATATGATTTTAGCCCCCCCTCTGGATCCGCTACTGCCTGGTCATCACATCCTCCCTCTAGGTGTACCCTGGTCATCTCTAGGTGTGCCCTGATCATCACGTCCTCCCTCTAGGTGTACCCTGGTCATCTCTAGATGTGCCCTGATCATCACGTCCTCCCTCTAAGTGTGCCCTGGTCATCTCTAGGTGTGCCCTGGTCATCACGTCCTCCCTCTAGGTGTGCCCTAGTCATCTCTAGGTGTGCCCTGGTCATCATGTCCTCCCTCTAGGTGTGCCCTGGTCATCTCTAGGTGTGCCCTGGTCATCATGTCCTCCCTCTAGGTGTGCCCTGGTCATCATGTCCTCCCTCTAGGTGTGCCCTGGTCATCATGTCCTCCCTCTAGGTGTGCCCTGGTCATCTCTAGGTGTGCCCTGGTCATCATGTCCTCCCTCTAGGTGTGCCCTGGTCATCTCTAGGTGTGCCCTGGTCATCATGTCCTCCCTCTAGGTGTGCCCTGGTCATCTCTAGGTGTGCCCTGGTCATCACGTCCTCCCTCTAGGTGTGCCCTGGTCATCATGTCGTCCCTCTAAGTGTGCCCTGGTCATCTCTAGGTGTGCCCTGGTCATCATGTCCTCCCTCTAGGTGTGCTCTGGTCATCTCTAGGTGTGCCCTGGTTATCACGTCCTCCCTCTAGGTGTGCCCTGGTCATCTCTAGGTGTGCCCTGGTCATCATGTCCTCCCTCTAGGTGTGCCCTGGTCATCACGTCTTCCCTCTAGATGTGCCCTGGTCATCACGTCCTCCCTCTAGGTGTGCCCTGGTCATCATGTCCTCCCTCTAGGTGTGCCCTGGTCATCACGTCCTCCCTCTAGGTGTGCCCTGGTCATCATGTCCTCCCTCCAGGTGTGCCCTGGTCATCATGTCCTCCCTCTAGGTGTGCCCTGGTCATCATGTCTTCCCTCTAGGTGTGCCCTGGTCATCACGTCCTCCTCTAGGTGTGCCCTGGTCATCTCTAGGTGTGCCCTGATCATCACGTCCTCCCTCTAAGTGTGCCCTGGTCATCACGTCCTCCCTCTAAGTGTGCCCTGGTCATCTCTAGGTGTGCCCTGGTCACATGTCCTCCCTCTATGGTCATAATGTCCCTGGTTCCCAGGAGAAATGTTCACTATGCAGGACATACAAACACAATGTAGTATCTACGTGCTTCTCAAGATTCAGTCAATGTACATGTAGACCTTTCGCAATCTGAACACCAAAACCTTGTGTGGCTGGTACAGTGCTTCCTGAGTCCATTTCTACTAGCTTGACAGAGTCCACACCAGATGAAACTTCTATTGCAATGAGGATAAACAATAAAGATGTCACCATTGAGGACAATACAAGTAGCATACACATTTCCATATCACAGATGATTAGAAAAGTCCAGAGCATATGAGACAGGCTAAGCAGACATTCCTGCAGGCATTCCAGTGTCCTCAAGAGAAAGTTTATATCAAACATCACTCTGTGATGATACAGAGGAGCCTGAACCAAAATAAAAGGAAGTATGGTGGACTTGCAGGGTACCACGCTCTGATGGAAACTCTTAGAGACAAAATTTACACCCAGCCAGTCTTCTCACAAAACACTTCAGATATTGACCTTGTCACCATTCAATGCAGTGTTTCTTCGATGCATCCAAATACATGGTCACAAAAAGTCGAAAGCTGAAGCAGGTGAAAGGAATAATAATTCCTGACCATGCATAAGGGTCAGCTCTAAAGCCTGAAGTAGCTGCATTTTATGAGTCTGACGAGGTGTTGAGATTATGCCCTGGTCGAAACGATTCGGTTAGTATTCGTGGGCCAAACAGGGAGAAGAAAAGGTAACACAGGAGACATGTTCTAGCTAACTTAAAAGAGGTTTACTCTGCTTTTGAGGCTTCACATCCCAATGCAAACATAAGATTTTCTTCCCTTCGTCCTGCTTGGTGGATTCAGGCTGGTCCACCTGATACACAGGCTGCATGTACCCATGTAGGCTGGTCCACCTGGTACATCCTGCATGTACCCATGTAGGCTGGTCCACCTGGTACACAGGCTGCATGTATGCATGCTCTACTGAAACATGTTTCAGACATTAACTAAAGAGCTTGATCTTATGTAGTTATGTCCTGGTAAAGAAGGAGTGGTCTGTTGGGTGGCTTAGAGGAGTTTGATTTCTCTGATGTAATCTGATACCAACAATGCACTCTCTTAACTCTGGCCAAAAGTGTTGGGAACTTTATAGCCCATATGTACTCCAAAGCTCAAAAGCAGTCCTTGTGTCTGAACAAACCTTAAAGACCCAGTTATGCCACCTGAATGTATAATTGTTGGAGATTTTTCTGATAATTTCTTTTTCATTGCACAATATGCAGAGCTCTTGGGGATACCACCAGTCTCGTCCCCAGACCCTATTTTATATAGCTCTCAGGGATACCACTCAAGCCACCTTGCATCCATTCGTAGTTCATTTCCGGGATGAAAATGCACCCTCAGTGTTGAAAGCCATTGACTCACTGGAAGTCATGGTGTTGGTGCAGTCAGCCAGCTGGTCATGGTGTTGGTGCAGTCAGCCAGCTGGTCATGGTGTTGGTGCAGTCAGCCAGCTGGTCATGGTGTTGGTGCAGTCAGCCAGCTGGTCATGGTGTTGGTGCTTAGCACATTATAGTGAACTTGTGGCACTGAATGTAATCTCCCTCCCTCCCTCCCCCTCCCCACTCCCTCTCCCTCCCTCCCCCTCCCCTCTCCCTCCACCTCCCCTCTCCCTCCCTTCCCCTCTCCCTCTCCCCCTTCACTCATTCCTTATGGAGTTCACACTGTTACATGTTTCATTTCAAATTATGCAACATTCAAACATCTTGCAGTGGTAACCTGTTTACCACCAGTGGTGGCCATGACACTTCAATTTCTGCCAACACATGCTTGTAGCGGTTGCTAGGAGATCGTTTGCACCGCACAACTCGTAGTACAGCATGAAGCCATCTCGTGTGAAAGAAGTAGCTCTGTAAAGATGAAAACAAAGACAAGGGGTTAAAGGACAAAGGGTTAAAGGACAAGGGGTTGTGATATATGGCCTGCCAGGTATGTAGGTAATCACAAATATGTACAAACAATTTAATCGAGATCTAATTCATTTAATACGAACAACCTTTCAGCGCCCCTGCCATATACCTCCATATACCTCCATATACCTCCATATACCTCCATATATCTCCATATACCTCCATATACCTCCATATACCTCCATATACCTCCATATACCTCCATATACCTCCATATACCTCCCTATACCTCCATATACCTCCATATACCTCCATATACCTCCATATACCTCCATATACCTCCATATACCTCCATATATCTCCATATACCTCCATATACCTCCATATACCTCCATATACCTCCCTATACCTCCATATACCTCCATATACCTCCCTATACCTCCATATACCTCCATATACCTCCATATCATATACCTCCCTATACCTCCATATACCTCCCTATGCCTCCATATACCTCCCTATACCTCCATATACCTCCATATACCTCCATATACCTCCATACCCACCCTCATATGCCCACCCTCATATGCCGCGCCCCCATATGCCCCGCCCTCATGTGCCCCGCCCTCATACATACCTCCAGCATGTAAGTTACTGCAAAATACACAGCTGCCAATTCCACCAATCCAATTCTAAACAACAAGTACGGGTGAGGCTTTAATTGGAGCCTCGCCCATAGCCAGGCCCACCAGCTGGCTGGGGCCAGAGTCAAGTAGGCATTAAATGGAAACAAGGCTCCTACACATAACATGAATAAGACTGTGTGAGTGGCAAAGGGGAAAGAGATAAAGAAATATATCAAGGTAAAAATGAACCAATCTTATCAAGTGCTTACCATTGGTATAGAGAGGTTTTCGATATGGAGGGCCAACAGATAAGGTCACAGCCAACGACACATACTGGAAAATTGAGGCTTGAAAGACTGCTGTGTTCTCACTGCATAGTATGTTCTCACTGTCTGGGTCTACCACCAGAGGTTTGTACCTGTATACGCAAAGGCAGAGATGTGTCCATTACTGTGTAGCAATGTGTATGAGGTGGATATGTTGGGAGGTGTGTAGGAGAATTTAGAGAGACTTGTGTAAGGGTGGGTGCTAGGAAGGAAGGGTGGATGTAGAGAGACCTGTGTGTAAGGGTGGGTGCTAGGAAGGAAGGGTGGATGTAAGAGGATGCATACAGGAGTCATGCATTGAAGTAGACTGCAAAACTCTAATAATATATCAGCAAACGTCATAGAATGTTGAATATGACCTCCCTAGGCATGATGCTATGGTGACCTAGGCATGGAAATGTCTAGGTCACCATAGCATTAACTGTGCCTACTAAAAATGAGCCACACCCACCATATCACACCCACCACAGTCTGCTTCTGAGATAGAGCAGTGCCCCACACTGGGAGATGAAGATGAGGGTAGCGTGGACCAAGACACTGAAGAACACATCCACACCAGCCAGAGTACCAGGGGGTCTCCTCTTGTCCAGGTGAGGGTATGGGCCTGTAAGTCCCACTGCAAAAGTAGCTATCTGATCACATGGCTGGTCACATGACATGCAATACATAGTCACATGATTAAATAGCACTTACTGACAAAGACACATGAG
>OY811993.1:462561-498963 GCA_963681505.1 Eunapius fragilis
CTTACCACCACCACACCCTACCCCCTACCCCACCACATCATCTCACCGGTAACCATGACAGTCCTGATGTTAGCATTCTTGAGGACAGAGATGACAGGAGTGGTCTCAGGTTTGAGAGAGTTCTTCATGATGATCAGTCCACCAAACTCAAGGTCACACTCCACCATGTCCCTGTGCACACAAACACACACACACACACACACACTCACACATTACCTCCATCATCACACCATGCTAAACTGACCGCTCAATTTTCCCAGAATCAGATATCATAGTACGATGACCAATAGCCAACACCCTCATCCCCTTCTGAGTGAAAGAGCTGAGAACATCAAAGAAATCCTCTGGAACTAGATACACACACACACACACACACACACACACACACACACACACACACACACACACACACACACACACACACACACACACACACACACACACACACACACACACACACACACACACACACACACACACACACAGTGAGGTGATGCAGGGGCGGATATAAACAGGCGTGGTTGTAGGATAAACAGGATATTATCGGATATTTGTACGTAAAACAATGTTTTCCCTACAACCACGCCTGTCTATATCTGCCCATGTGATGGTTGAAGATACAGTCAAACACATACTGGTCTCAGGTCTGCACAACTTCCTAATCTTCTCTGGAGCACCCTTCACATAGACATGGAACAACTTGGGGTCATGTGAGGGTAGGGTCTTTACTAGAACACTCATACGCTGATCAGAGGGAGGGGCACTTCACATCACACCATATATATGGTAGTCTGGTCTGCTAACCTGGAGCTCAGATGAGAAGGTGAACTGTTTCATGATCCCCAGTTCAACATCTTCATGTCCCCCAGCTTGGGGAGGCTTGACTATGGTTGGAATGATCATATCAAACCTCTTGGTGTCTTCTCCCGGCTCTTCCAGGGTCTGGGGAGGAGGAAGTGGGCAAATGATGAAGGATAATGAGAGGGGCTTACCCATCCGGTACTGTTGAACATCTTAACGTCCAGAGGGTCTCCAAGCAGCTGTCCATTAATGAGGGTGAGGGAGTGGCAGGTGGCCATACCATAGAGGAGTGGGCAGGGGAGGAGGGAGGAGGGGTCTGGTGTGGGTGGGTGGAACCTACCATACCATAAAAGGCAGCAATCAATGACGGAGGATTACCATGGAGACAACTGACCTTTGACCTGAAGCACATATGACACTGGCCATGTCCAGACTGTCTTCAGTGAGGGTACCAGTTTTGTCAAAACACACCAACTTGATCTTTCCACACAGGTTGACCCTGAGAACAAAGAACACAGTACCATGCCCACCTGACCGGTGACCCCGCCCACCTTACCTTTGAGGACTGATGCAGTAGATCTGTTGTTTCTTCAGCCTCTGGAGAGCATACACTGTGCCCACAGTGAGGGCAGCAGGGAGGGCTGGGGGGACCACTATAACAAAGACGTCCAGTGCTCTGACAATGGTGCCATTTAGTTCATAGTGTTTAAGGTTCAGGATGATTAAGGTGTATGCACACCCAGCCAAAGCTGAAGGGAAAGAAAGTAGCTGACTATGCTAGATTGTAACTAGCGTGTATATTGTAACTAGGGTGTATATTGTAACTAGGGTGTATATTGTAACTAGGGTGTATAGGGAGCACTGTTTAATGCACACCTAACAGAAAGTATCACTATCCAAATGTTGAATATCACACATCTCACAATGGTCTTATCTCCTCCCCACACCACCTCCTCCCCATACCACCTCCTCCCATACTACCTCCTCCCCATACTACCTCCTCCCCATACCACCTCCTCCCCATACCACCTCCTCCCCATACTACCTCCTCCCCATACCACCTTCTCCCCATACCACCTCCTCCCCATACCACCTCTCCCATACTACCTCCTCCCCATACCACCTCCTCCCCATACCACTATTTACCAACAACTGCCAGAACCAACACAAACTTGATGGCATCCATATAAAACCTAAAGTTGAGTGGCCTGGGGAAGAGTATTGACCGCACCATACCCCCTTTTGAAGTGGTGAACCCTATGTGTAGTGGGGGAGGAGGTGTAAGAGATGGTGTGTAGTGAGGGAGGTGGTGTAAGATGAGATGGTGTAGTGAGGGAGGTGGTGTAAGATGAGATGGTGTAGTGAGGGAGGTGGTGTAAGATGAGATGGTGTAGTGAGGGAGAGGTGTAAGATGAGATGGTGTAGTGAGGGAGGTGGTGTAAGATGAGATAGTGTAGTGAGGGAGGAGGTGTAAGATGAGATGGTGTAGTGAGGGAGGTGGTGTAAGATGAGATGGTGTAGTGAGGGAGGTGTAAGATGAGATGGTGTAGTGAGGGAGGTGTAAGATGAGATGGTGTAGTGAGGGAGGAGGTGTAAGATGAGATGGTGAGAAGTGTGATGGTGCAGTGAGTGGAGCACATGAGTGATGAAATGGTTTAACACTCCAAATGATGCTCACCTGTCCTCACCACCACAGACAAAGCAGAACCAACTGATCTGGTCTGGATGACATGAGTGCCTCCAAATAAGGTATGCCTCTTGTGCCTGTCCGCTTTATAGAGCTCATCCACTTCTGGTATGGGGGTCTTAGTAATGGGCACACTCTCACCTGGGTAAATTCAATAAGTTGATTACTAAGACCCTCGGATTCAAGATTGTGCCTACATTGACCACACCTCCCTAACACCCACCAGTGACCACACACCCTACCCACCCACCAATGACCACACCCCCTGTACCCACCAGTGAGGGAGGCCTCATTGACGATGGCTGTACCAGTGAGAAGGACAGCATCACAAGGCATACTCATCCCTGTTGGAGGGATCACCATCACATCACCAGGGACCAGGGACTCTCCCGGTACATTATGGAGCTCTAGGAAATACAAACGTCATGTGACCATGTCTCTATGGTCATGTGACCATGTCTTATAGTCATGTAACCATGTCTTATAGTCATGTGACCATTCTCTACAGTCATGTGACCATATCTCTATAGTCATGTGACCATGTCTGTATAGTCATGTGACCATGTCTCTACAGTCATGTGACCATGTCTCTATAGTCATGTGACCATGTCTCTATAGTCATGTGGCCATGTCTCTATAGTCATGTGACCATGTCTCTATAGTCATGTGATCCTTACCTCTGCCGTCTCTGATAACAGTGACGGTACAGTTCTGTTTGACCATGTCATGAAGCTGCTGCATGTTCCTTCGCGTTTGGATCAAACTGGCAATTATTGATGATGAAGACATCAAGACAATGACTCCTGTGTGTGTGTGTGTGTGTGTGTGTGTGTGTGTGTGTACATGTACATGTTCACAATGATAACAGATCCTCCATTAATGACACATGAGGTCAGCACACACACCTGCATAGTAGAAGTACTTCTCGTACATCCAAAGAGCAATAGACATTATTTGGAATATATAGAATGGATGAAGGACCTCTTCAATGAACAGAACATGGTAGGACTTTATTGGTACGTCAATGGTGTTTGGACCGTACTGGGTTAGCCTACGAAAGAAGCCATTATAGAAGACCACACCCCTGGACACACCACTACCTCTCCACGTGCTCCCTGCTAAGCAACCCACGCTGCATGTCGTGGTAGGCGTGACATGTAATGGCTGCCTCCTTGCTTCTGTTAAAGGAGGCAGATGTGGTCATTAAGGAGCCATTGGGTCACACCTCCCTACCACACCCATATTGCCACACCCATCTTACCCCAATAGGACGTATTTTTCATCCTCTTCGCTGTAGATATACCTCAGATGTCTGTGAGTGAGGAATGTGACGTGGTGGTTTGGGGGGTGGAGTCTAGCCAACAATGGCTCCTCCTCCCCAGGCTCCTCCGTATCCACATGACGTCTGTTATGCACATTCGTCCTGTGCACAATCTCCACGCGCTCCTTGCCATCTAGGTCCTGGGGGGGATGAGGTAAGGATTAAGAGCAGCTAGCATGCTGCATATCAAGTAGGTGTAATTGCTTACTCAGTAGGAACATGTGGGATTCTAAAATGTAACTTCTTAGCATCCAAACCAGGGCCGTAGCCTCCAGTCCAGCCAGTCTGGCTACATGGCCGGACTGGTTTTAGCCTAGCCAACTTCCAACTATTATGTTAATACTATAATTTATTAAATCCCTCATGGTCCCTCCCACCAATGGCCGGACCGGTTTATTTATCGTGGCTACGGCCCTGCAAACCTCTCAGCAACAGAACGCCATGCATGAAGGTCCCGCCCTCATTATTTATTAGTGATTACATCATGGCAATTACCTTAACAATGACGTAACGGGCTTCGGCAAGAAGACATTTCGTACAGGTCAACATTACCCACTTAGCGGGAAACCAGTAAGCGAAGAGAAGTCCCGTGCAGAGCGGTAGAACTGCAACAGGGTACAGTAGAATGTGTTTGATGATGCTGATCTTATAGCCGCTCTGGGGCTGCGGTAACATAATCAAAGCCCGCACGATACGACAGTGTTACGTACCGGACATGGGTCTACTTCCTCATCTTTTAGAAGATTGCTGTTTGAAGCTCGTCTATTAGAAGGTTCCTTATCTGGTGTATCCATACACCTAAGTAGACCGTTCACGCTCTGTCACGCCCACAATGCCCGCAAAGGTCTCGCCTCGTGTCCAGGCTCTACTTTTGTATATTTATTTAACTGCCTCAATAACTGCTGCTGCAAAGGTTATGGTATATACCATATATGGGAAGCTCCCATCCCGGCTGGTTCACTTGTACAATAGAATAGAACACAAACACATTACAATCACACAATGGAGGTGGTCAGACATGAAGGTGGTCCAATATGATGGAGGTGGCTAGAGCTCATATATAGATTTATGGCTCAACCGATGATCAGTTAAGCTAACTTCTATCTCAGATTTTTCCAAACGACACGGTATTTTCACACCCAGAGGTGGCCACGATGGGTCTATCTCCTTTAGGACATGCTTGTAACGGTTGCTAGGAGACCGCTTGCACCTCACAACACGCAGGATGGCATGAAACCACCGTGTGTGGAAGACATAGCTCTGTGGGGAGAGACAAATGGGATCACGAGCTCACGTCACATGACCACAAGCATATTCACACATGCAGGTCGCATGACATAATATAACCATGATGTGTGTCATATATGATCACTGCCTGCCAAGTGACCAGGTGATAAAATTATAGCATTATTTTATTTCCCCAAAAAGTTTGCCTCCATTAAAAAATACGCAACAAATCAGAAGAACAGATGGATGGTGTTGAAAATATGAAACGAAAATTTGCAAGTAAATGCAAAAAGTGAGTGCACCAATAAATAGAACACTACAATGTTCAAGGGATGAACATGTTTGGGTAAAATGGAAGTGTATCAAATCACTCACTTATGTCATATGGTGATAACATCTATCTTCGCATTACGTCACAAGAATTACCTCAATGATGGTACATGCATACCTCTATGGTCAGGGTGATGACCACCAATGATGGTACATGCATACCTCTATGGTCAGAGTGATGACCACCAATGATGGTACATGCATACCTCTATGGTCAGAGTGATGACCACCAATGATGGCACATGCATACATCTAGGGTCAGGGGTGATGAGCACCAATGATGGTACATGCATACCTCCAGGGTAAGGGTGATTATCATGAAGAGGATAGCCAGTTCCAACACGCCCACACGGAACAGGAGGTACGGATGCGGCACCATCTGTAGGAGTGACCACAGCCTGGGGACCCATGAGGCCGGACCCAAGATGAGGAATACGTTGCAAGGGGACAGGACCACCAGACAGAGAACAAAGAGGGCTAACCAAAGAATGAAGGCATCAGTCACAATAATCACACCATCTGAAGCCTCACCATTGGTGTAGAGAGGCTTGCGATATGGAGGTCCTGTGGACAGACTGACAGCCAGAGATATGTACTGGAATATGGACGCTTGAAACACCACAGTGTTCTCACTGCATACAATGTTCTGACCCCCCACTGTGGGCAGCAGTGGTATATACCTGTGCATGGGAATGGGCACCAGAGGTATATACCTGTGCATGGGAATGGGCACCAGAGGTATATACCTGTGCATGGGAATGGGCACCAGAGGTATATACCTGTGCATGGGAATGGGCACCAGAGGTATATACCTGTGCATGGGAATGGGCACCAGAGGTATATACCTGTGCATGGGAATGGGCACCAGTGGTATCGGAAGTTTCACTAGAAACTTCCATATAGGATTTGACCCCGACTATGAAATCATTAAAACAAGCGACCCGTTTATAACAAGACTCCTGAAGAGTGGATCATTTAGCTAGTTGTTTTAATCAAACGAGAAGACGAAAGTGAGTAATTTCGTCGTTTGTTTTATGTCGCAAAATGGCATGGTTGTAGAGAACAAAGGATACTGCCCGTCCTCGTACCCAGTCCCGGAATTATCTCCTTCTTCTTGACTACGCATAACTTGGGATAGGAACACATTTAAAGAATGGAAATTTCACCAAGAGCTTCAGAATTTGCTGGAAGAGTGCCTTCTGTGATCAAATACTTGATGGTATATTTTGGTAATTGTATTGTTAGATTTGGGCCGTACTAAACGTTACTCGTATCACTATGGCAGAATCTTGACAAGTTTAGAATTGTCGATACCAAACCACAAAACTAAAGGAGCAGTAGCGAACGATTTAACAATCAACTAAGACGTATAATTAGATATCAAAATAAATGTAAAATAGTGACCAACTAAAGAAAACACTTTGTTGCTTCAATCGTCGTTTGGTGTGATACCTATTTGTCAGTGAAGTTGTTTTTCTCGAAATGCCTTCATGTCAGAGAAAGAATATAGCGAAACAACGTGCAAAATACCTCGGCCTCAAGACGATGATTTAGAATCAGCATGGGCATGATTTCAGGAGAGGGACGTAAAAGTTAACTTCCCTCTCCGATACTTTGGTACCCAGATGCATGGACGTCTAGATCTAGGGATGACATCACTCGCTATACAGGACAATACATAATATTCACAGTGATTTCAGTGATTTGGGTGTGAATAAAAATCAATGAAACAAGTAATCAAAAAATTCTCTATGAGAAAGTTGGTGGGGTATATAGGATTTGAAGGCAATAGTGGTGTAAAAAGCAAGGTCTTATCAGAAGGGAAAATGTAATAGACATATATTTAGCACATTTCTAGGGTATATGTTGTTTTTGTGCTAAATATAGGACTATACATTTTCTCTTCTGATAAGATCTTGCTTTTTACACTACTATCACCTTCAAATCCTATATACCACCAACTTTCTCATAGAAAATGTTTTTAGTTACCTGTATATACCTGTGCTAGTAGCAATACATGAATGGTGTGGTGCATGAACAGTTAACCCTATTCAACCTGCAGCAGCAAGGTTCCATGTGTAATTAACATACAGAAGGACAACTTACACCTTGTCCCCATAACAACAAAACTGAACAGTTATAAGGTCATCATATTTTGTGGAGAATATGTTTGGCATTACAACAGCAGTACTGTCCATACTGTCCAGACAGCAGCACTGTCCAGACAGCAGTACTGTCCAGACAGCAGTACTGTCCAGACAGCAGCACTGTCCAGACAGCAGTACTGTCCAGACAGCAGTACTGTCCAGACAGCAGCACTGTCCAGACAGCAGCACTGTCCAGACAGCAGTACTGTCCAGACAGCAGTACTGTCCAGACAGCAGCACTGTCCAGACAGCAGCACTGTCCAGACAGCAGTACTGTCCAGACAGCAGTACTGTCCAGACAGCAGCACTGTCCAGACAGCAGCACTGTCCAGACAGCAGTACTGTCCAGACAGCAGTACTGTCCAGACAGCAGCACTGTCCAGACAGCAGTACTGTCCAGACAGCAGCACTGTCCAGACAGCAGCACTGTCCAGACAGCAGCACTGTCCAGACAGCAGTACTGTCCAGACAGCAGACTATTCTACATCATGACTGCTTTGGTGAGCAAACAGTTAGCAGATTGAATTTATTAAACTAATAATCCAACATCAACATATCAGGGAAGCTACTATCACAAATAAAAGACCCACCCATAAGTGGACTCCACCCCTTTCCTTACCAGGCTCCACCCCTTTCCTTACCAGGCTCCACCCCTTTCCTTACCAGGCTCGACCCTGCAAGTACAGAAGAGACAGCACTTGGAAGGTCAGTATGAGAGTACCATGGACAAAGATGGAAAAGAAAACATCCAGACCAGCAAGTGTGCCGGGGGGGCGGAGCTTTGCCAGGTGGGGGTGTGGTCCTGTGAGACCCACTATTATGCGTGTGGTTGAGTGTGTGCGTGTGTGTGTGGGTTGTGTGTGTGTGTGGGTTGTGTGTGCGTGCGTGTACACACAATGCTATGAAAATGTTTCACAGAGGAATACAACAAGCCACGTACTGACGAATGCAAAAGACAGAATGATGAAGAAGTCGATGTAGAAGTATTGGAGGTCACCCAGGTTGGACTCAAACTGCATCCAAAAGTGAAGTGATCTCATTACAAGAACACACATGAACACTCACAGCATAAAGTATGGCCGCCGACATGAACTGTGTGAGTGAATAGAGAGCCATGAACTTGAAGACACTGAAGGATGTGGTTAGGGCAGCTCTTCCCTCCATGATGACCTTGGGCACACAGGTGATGTTGGGGACCTTGGAGGTGAAGGGAGAGGCCACACTAGCCTCTGCCTCTGACAGAGATATGCCTGCGTGGGCTGCCTTCAGGGCCTGGGGACCAGAGGCATTACCTCATTGGTCACATGACCCATACACTTACCCCACAATCATTGGCTCCATCTCCACACATACCAACTCCATACCTGAAGGGGTGGGGTCATGTGAAGCCACACCCCCAACAGACCACACCTACCCTAGTCCCTGCAGATCTATTACCAGCTGAGCCTTCTGGTCAGGTGACATCCTGGCAAAGACTGTCCCTTTGACCAACAACTAAAGCCCATGATGGATGAAGGAGTTTCAAAGAGGGTTAAAGGATAAAAGGTCAGAGGTCACCTTACCTTGGGCAAGAGGTCAGGGAAGTGTGCTCTGACGACATCATAAGACCTGCCATCAATGACGAGGGAGGAAGGTTTGTCCAACAGCTGGTCCTGATAGGGAGATACCACCTGACCTGTGAGGTATAGGAGGGGGAGGGAGGGGAAGGAGGGAGGGAGGGAGGGAGGGAGGGAAGGAGGGAGGGAGGGAGGGAGGGAGGGAGGGAGGGAAGGAGGGAGGGAAGGAGGGAGGGAGGGAAGGAGGGAGGGAGGGAGGGGGGAGGGAGGGAGGGGGGAGGGAGGGAGGGGGGAGGGAGGGGGAAGGAGGGGGAGGGAGGTTTGGAAAGGAGGGAGAGGGGGAGGGAAGTATGATGAAATGGAGGGAATGGGGAGGAGGTGAAGGGGAGGGGGAGGGCACTGTGCAGCACTCTAACTTTCAACAAGTTTCCCAGCTTGAGTGCTTTGAAGGAGAAAAGCAAGGTTTGACCCTTCCTTGAGGAGGTGAAAGGTCACAGAGGGTGTGGAGGAGGCGGAGTCAGCCTTCACCATAATGGCCTGGTGGTCTGGGTCTATCATACCACACTCACGTGCCACTGATACTGCCGTGAGAAGGTTGTCTCCTGGGAGAGGGATGGGGAGGAGGAAGTGTAAGAGTCTACCGGGAGAGGGATGGGGAGGAGGAAGTATAATAGTCTACCAGGACGGATGGGGAGGAGGAAGTCTACCGGGAGGGGATGGGGAGGAGGAAGTGTAAGAGTCTACCGGGAGAGGGATGGGGAGGAGGTAGTGTAAGACTTTACCAGGAGAGGGATGGGGAGGAGGAAGTGTAAGACTTTACCAGGAGAGGGATGGGGAGGAGGAAGTGTAAGAGTCTACCGGGAGAGGGATGGGGAGGAGGAAGTGTAAGACTTTACCAGGAGAGGGATGGGGAGGGGACAATAATGCACATGTCGATGGATAATTATGCAGCTGTGAGTGGTGGATATATCCAGCAGCTAATGTTGGGTCTGGGCACTGCAGTGAGGGGTATGTCCATGACCGATATTGAGGGGAAGATGGTGCAGACTGGTCCTAAGCATCTGCCCCTCATAACTATCCCCACCCCTAACCATGCCCACTTCCTGGTCTCACACCACATCATCACCACATCATCTCACCGGTAACCATGACAGTCCTGATGTTAGCATTCTTGAGAACAGAGATGACAGGAGTGGTCTCAGGTTTGAGAGAGTTCTTCATGATGATCAGTCCACCAAACTCAAGGTCACACTCCACCATGTCCCTGTGCACACACACACACACACACACACACATACACACACACACAAAGGTCACATGCCTACATTCCCCAACATAACAACACACACAGAGCAAACCTCTCTATTCTGTCGGTCTTATGCCATGATACATGCATAGTACGATGACCAATAGCCAACACCCTCATCCCCTTCTGAGTGAAAGAGCTGAGAACATCAAAGAAATCCTCTGGAACTAAACACACACGTACACACAAAAACACACACACACACACACACAAACACACACACACAAAAACACACACACAAACACACACACAAACACACAGACACAGACACACACACACACACACACACACACAAACACACACAGTGAGGTAATGGTTGAAGACACATTCAAACACATACTGGTCTCAGGTCTGCACAACTTCCTAATCTTCTCTGGGGCACCCTTCACATAGACATGGAACAACTTGGGGTCATGGGAGGGTAGGGTCTTTACTAGAACACTCATACGCTGATCAGAGGGAGGGGTACTTCACATCACACCATACATATGGTAGTCTGGTCTGCTAACCTGGAGCTCAGATGAGAAGGTGAACTGTTTCATGATCCCCAGTTCAACATCTTCATGTCCCCCAGCTTGGGGAGGCTTGACTATGGTTGGAATGATCATATCAAACCTCTTGGTGTCTTCTCCCGGCTCTTCCAGGGTCTGGGGAGGAGGAAGAGGGCAAATGATGAAGGATAATGAGAGGGGCTTACCCATCCGGTACTGTTGAACATCTTAATGTCCAGAGGGTCTCCAAGCAGCTGTCCATTGATGAGGGTGAGGGAGTGGCAGGTGGCCATACCATAGAGGAGTGGGCAGGGGAGGAGGGAGGAGGGGTCTGTAACCATGGGAGAAAACCTATTGATAGGATAAAGATAAGAACATTGCACTACCAGTACAAAGATGGCTGACTGTTGGTTTGTGGCAGTGGTGACTCCTTCCATGTCTAGACTGTCTTCAGTGAGGGTACCAGTTTTGTCAAAACACACCAACTTGATCTTTCCACAAACATTAACCCTGTTCAGGAGGTGATAAAACACACAATGGGCCACCAATCATAACAAAACCTATCCATTAGCTGTGGACATTATTTTTAAAATAATGTTTGCAATCATATGTAGTGGTATTACAAACTATTAGAGCTATCATCAAACCACATCTGCAAACCACCAAACACGCACACACACACACACACACGCACACACACACACACACACACACACACACACACACACACACACACACACACACACACATGCATTACTGGTTCATTAAGATTATGTCATAACCACACTCAGACCCATGTGACTCAGACCCATGTGACCCCGCCCACCTTACCTCTGAGGACTGATGCAGTAGATCTGTTGTTTCTTCAGCCTCTGGAGAGCATACACTGTGCCCACAGTGAGGGCAGCAGGGAGGGCCGGGGGGACCACTATAGTGATGACATCGAACGCCCTGATGACAGTCTCATGGACATCATAGCGACTTATTCCAAGGATAATAAGAGTGTAACAGAAGCCAATGAGTGCTTGTGGAAGGAAGATAGGACATGATGGTACCCACATCACAACGCACATGCACCCATACCTCACCACACATGTACCCACACCTCACCATACACATGCACCCACACCTCACCACACACATGCACCCACACCTCACTACACCTCACCACACACATGTATACATACCCACCACTGAAAGTAGCAAGACAAATTTGATAGCATCCAAGTAAAACTTAAAATTAAGAGGTTTTGGGAAGAGAATAGACCTCACCATACCACCCCTGGAAGTTGAGAACCCTAGAGGTGGAGATGGTGTAGAGGTGGAGATGGTGTAGGGGTGGAGATGGTGTAGGGGTGGAGATGGTGTAGGGGTGGAGATGGTGTAGAGGTGGAGATGGTGTAGGGGTGGAGATGGTGTAGAGGTGGAGATGGTGTAGAGGTGGAGATGGTGTAGGGGTGGAGATGGTGTAGAGGTGGAGATGGTGTAGAGGTGGTAGGGGTGGAGATGGTGTAGAGGTGGAGATGGTGTAGGGGTGGAGATGGTGTAGAGGTGGAGATGGTGTAGGGGTGGAGATGGTGTAGGGGTGGAGATGGTGTAGAGGTGGAGATGGTGTAGGGGTGGAGATGGTGTAGGGGTGGAGATGGTGTAGGGGTGGAGATGGTGTAGGGGTGGAGGAGATATGCATCACGTGTCATGGTTAGAGGGGGGTACACACACCTGTTCTCGCTACCACAGCCAAAACAGAAGAGTTGCTGTAGAACCTTGTCTGGATGACCTGGGTCCCTCCATATATGGTATGATGTTTGTGCTTCTCATAATGATATGTTTCATCCTGAATATTTGGTAGCTGTGTCTTCATCACGGGTACACTCTCACCTGGAGGTGACCAGCCATTATAAATCCTTTATTCTTAACAGCTCCTGATGACCAACATCACCCACCTCTTGATGACCATCATCACCTCAAGGTGACCCACCTCTTGATGACCATCATCACTTCAAGGTGACCCACCTCTTGATGACAATGATCACCTCAAGGTGACCCACCTCTTGATGACCATCGTCACCTCATCTCTTATGACAACCTTACCAGCATGCATCTATAAGTACAACTAACCATGCATGCAGACTTAATAACCACAATAATCGTAATAACCAACTGTACAGCCTTTAATAACCGCAATAATCCTAATAACGTACAGGACTTATGACATCACTTGGTACACTACACACACGTGCTGACTGCTGCAGACTACCATTCATTCCTGTTAACGTGCAGACCATAAATGGTATAGCTTTCCGACTGGGGGTGCACAGGGGGCAAACATTCATGCTGCATAAACCTGCATTAGGTAATCCTGGACATTTTAACCACACACCTTATACCCACCAGGGAGGGAGGCCTCATTGACTACACCTCCTGTACCCACCCACCTGTGACCACACCCCCTGTACCCACCAGTGAGGGAGGCCTCATTGACTACACCTCCTGTACCCACCCACCTGTGACCACACCCCCTGTACCCACCCACCAGTGACCACACCCCCTGTACCCACCAGTGAGGGAGGCCTCATTGACAATGGCTGTACCAGTGAGAAGGACAGCATCACAAGGCATACTCATCCCTGTTGGAGGGATCACCATCACATCACCAGGGACCAGGGACTCTCCTGGTACATCATGGAGCTCTAGGAAATACAAACACAATGTGAGCATGTCTCTATAGTCATGTGACCATGTCTCTATGGTCATGTGACCATGTCTCCATAGTCATGTGACCATGTCTTTATGGTCATGTGACCATGCTCTACAGTCATGTGACCATGTCTCTATAGTCATGTGACCATGTCTCTACAGTCATGTGACCATGTCTCTATAGTCATGTGATCCTTACCTCTGCCGTCTCTGATAACAGTGACGGTACAGTTCTGTTTGACCATGTCATGAAGCTGCTGCATGTTCCTTCGCGTTTGGATCAAACTGGCAATTATTGATGATGAAGACATCAAGACAATGACTCCTGTATGTGTGTGTGTGTGTGTGTGTGTGTGTGTGTGTGTGTGTGTGTGTGTGTGTGTGCGTGTGTGTGTATTAATATATGAGTAAGATCTCAATTAGTGCACACCTGCATAATAGTAGTATTGTTCGTTCAGCCATACTGTTATACACAAGATCTGGAATATGAAGAAGGGGTGGAGGACTTCCTCCACAAACAGAAGGTGGTAAGGCTTCACAGGAACATCGATTGAGTTAGGACCATACTGGAGAAGTCTGGGGAAGTGGGAAAGGAGAATATCATGGTTATGATGGGGAGCGCTTAATTGGAGCCATATAGTTCTTGTGTTAATAATTTTAGAATTGTTGTACTGCTAAATATGATATAGCTATGACATCATGCTGCAGTGCCTGTCCTGGTATAGCTATGACATCACACTGCAGTACCTGTCCTGGTATAGCTATGTAACAGGACATCACGCTGCAGTACCTGTCCTGGTGGTCTTCGTGTTGAAGCCCACCGTCCATTGCACATACAGCTCCACATTTAACACCTCTGTCCAGCCCTCTGTGGGTGGGCACGAATAAGGACCTCCCTCCTTAAATTGCGCGCCCCAACTCACCTTAGCAGCACAAACTTGTGGATGTCGTCCGCATACAGATAACGGAGGTAGCGGTGGACGAAGTACCTGACTGTAGCGGCGGGCGCGGGCGCATTGACAGTGCGGTACGCGAGCCTACGCCCCCCGGGGCTGGCGACGAGGGGGTCTTCTTCGCTTCTCTCGAGGTTCTGCTCCCGCGCCATGGAGAACCCGCGCACGCGCTCCACGCATTGCTTGCCGTCCAGGTTCTACACACGGGTAGGCATTACGTAACCCCCCCCATAGCTACGTTGGCTACTTACCACCACGATGACGTAACGAGCTTCGTTCAGCGGACACCGCCTACACACCAGCTTCAGCCATTGCGCTGGTAACCAGTACGCCAGCAGGAGCCCGCCACAGAGCGGGAGTATAGCCAGCGAGTAAAACAAAGCTGACCTAACGATGCTGACTGTATAACCAGTTTGAGGCTTGGGAGGGGAGCGATGCGTGAGTGTGTGGATAACTACTAACTGGTATTCTTACAGGACAGGGATCTATCTCCTGATCTGGAGTGGTTTGCTCTGCGACGTTGGAGGCGTTTTCTTCAAGCTTAGATGCATCAGCGTCCATCAGCTGTGAACAACAGTACTATAAAATATAATACTCTAGAAGGCGTACGCGTGACCTGCCATGAATTTTGCCACGATGGCTACTATTACGTCACTAACATAACAAAAACAAAAAAAAATAACAATTCCCTTTCTTCGCACTTGGCGAAATTCACGACCATCTGAAGCATGATGAGGCTGGTTTGCTGCGTGGGAATAGAGGGATCCAACGTCAAATATGTACAAGCTGCAATCACAACAATGGACCAATAGAATGGAAGAAAAATTAAAAATGGAAGTTACAAATTAAAAATACCGGTAAATAAAATCAGATGAAGAGAACCAATGAAAGAAATGAAAGAATTGCCTGGAAGGTAACAGCACATTCTTCAGGGATACCTACATTTATCTAGGATCGATTGATATTAACAACTGTGGTACCAGTAAGTGGTTAGACAATGCACATGGGGCCGGGTGTCAAAGCTGCTGTTCCTTCCAATCTAGTCTGGGGACCAACTGGTGGACAAGTGAAGCTCTCTGTTGTGCCCTCTGAGGGCTAGGGGCTGAAGCTCTCTGTTGTGCCCTCTGAGGGCTAGGAGCTGAAGCTTTCTGTTGTACCCTCTGAGGGCTAGGGGCTGAAGCTCTCTGTTGTGCCCTCTGAGGGCTAGGGGCTGAAGCTCTCTGTTGTGCCCTCTGAGGGCTAGGAGCTGAAGCTTTCTGTTGTGCCCTCTGAGGGCTAGGGGCTGAAGCTCTCTGTTGTACCCTCTGAGGGCTAGGGGCTGAAGCTCTCTGTTGTACCCTCTGAGGGCTTGGCTTTACATTGATCCTCCTGTTTTCCAGGTTGCCATCAAATGATCTGTCAATGGTGGCTTGGTCCTGTGATGGTTCCATACCCTGATAATGCTGCATTACATGCAAGTATGGTGGGGGTGTGGTCTCCCTCATAATGAGGGACGTCCTTGTATGGTGGGGGTGTGGTCTCCCTCATAATGAGGGACGTCCTTGTATGGTGGGGGTATGGTCTCCCCTCATAATGAGGGACGTCCTTGTATGGTGGGGGTGTGGTCTCCCTCATAATGAGGGACGTCCTTGTATGGTGGGGGTGTGGTCTCCCCTCATAATGAGGGACGTCCTTGTATGGTGGGGGTGTGGTCTCCCTCATAATGAGGGACGTCTTTGTATTGTGGTGGTGTGGTCTCCTCCTCATAATGAGGGACATCCTTGTATGGTGGGGGTGTGGTCTCCCTCATAATGAGGGATGTCCTTGTATGGTGGGGGTGTGGTCTCCCTCATAATGAGGGACGTCTTTGTATTGTGGTGGTGTGGTCTCCTCCTCATAATGAGGGACGTCCTTGTATGGTGGGGGTGTGGTCTCCCCTCATAATGAGGGACGTCCTTGTATGGTGGGGGTGTGGTCTCCCCTCATAATGAGGGACGTCCTTGTATGGTGGGGGTGTGGTCTCTCCTCATAATGAGGGACGTCCTTGTATGGTGGGGGTGTGGTCTCCTCCTCATAATGAGGGACGTCCTTGTATGGTGGGGGTGTGGTCTCCTCTCATAATGAGGGACGTCCTTGTATGGTGGGGGTGTGGTCTCCTCCTCATAATGAGGGACGTCCTTGTATGGTGGGGGTGTGGTCTCCTGTCATAATGAGGGACGTCCTTGTATGGTGGGGGTGTGGTCTCCCCTCATAATGAGGGACGTCCTTGTGGAGCACTCATGTAAATATTGTCTACTCATGTAAATATTAATAACTAACAATAAAGACAAGCAAAATGCCTTTGTATTCTGACATGACTCTTCATCTGTAGCTATAGTGGCTACCAGCTTCTGCAGGACAAGAGAGCTCCCCTTGCTGCACACCTGTCTCAGAGGATATGGAGCCCATGGAGTGAAAAAGCCTTGGGTGCTGTCCATAGCACCACGAAGCCCATGGCATTAGGGGTGCTGTCCATAGCACCACGAAGCCCATGGCATTAGGGGTGCTGTCCATAGCACCACGAAGCCCATGGCATTAGGGGTGCTGTCCATAGCACCACGAAGCCCATGGCATTAGGGGTGCTGTCCATAGCACCACGAAGCCCATGGCATTAGGGGTGCTGTCCATAGCACCACGAAGCCCATGGCATTAGGGGTGCTGTCCATAGCACCACGAAGCCCATGGCATTAGGGGTGCTGTCCATAGCACCACGAAGCCCATGGCATTAGGGGTGCTGTCCATAGCACCACGAAGCCCATGGCATTAGGGGTGCTGTCCATAGCACCACGAAGCCCATGGCATTAGGGGTGCTGTCCATAGCACCACGAAGCCCATGGCATTAGGGGTGCTGTCCATAGCACCACGAAGCCCATGGCATTAGGGGTGCTGTCCATAGCACCACGAAGCCCATGGCATTAGGGGTGCTGTCCATAGCACCACGAAGCCCATGGCATTAGGGGTGCTGTCCATAGCACCACGAAGCCCATGGCATTAGGGGTGCTGTCCATAGCACCACGAAGCCCATGGCATTAGGGGTGCTGTCCATAGCACCACGAAGCCCATGGCATTAGGGGTGCTGTCCATAGCACCACGAAGCCCATGGCATTAGGGGTGCTGTCCATAGCACCACGAAGCCCATGGCATTAGGGGTGCTGTCCATAGCACCACGAAGCCCATGGCATTAGGGGTGCTGTCCATAGCACCACGAAGCCCATGGCATTAGGGGTGCTGTCCATAGCACCACGAAGCCCATGGCATTAGGGGTGCTGTCCATAGCACCACGAAGCCCATGGCATTAGGGGTGCTGTCCATAGCACCACGAAGCCCATGGCATTAGGGGTGCTGTCCATAGCACCACGAAGCCCATGGCATTAGGGGTGCTGTCCATAGCACCACGAAGCCCATGGCATTAGTGGTGCTGTCTATAGCACCACGAAGCCCATGGCATTAGGGGTGCTGTCCATAGTGCTACGAAGCCCATGGCATTAGGGGTGCTGCCCATAGCACCACGAAGCCCATGGCATTAGTGGTGCTGTCTATAGCACCACGAAGCCCATGGCATTAGGGGTGCTGCCCATAGCACCACAAAGCCCATGGCATTAGTGGTGCTGTCTATAGCACCACGAAGCCCATGGCATTAGGGGTGCTGTCCATAGTGCTATGAAGCCCATGGCATTAGGGGTGCTGCCCATAGCACCACGAAGCCCATGGCATTAGGGGTGCTGTCTATAGCACCACGAAGCCCATGGCAAGGACCCACAGGTTGCATATCTGTTGCTTTGCTTCTGTGGCAGCTTCTGTAAAATGGTACACCTGGCCAGACCAACTCCACACTCCTTGGTTGCTGAAGGGCTAGGCATCATCGACTTGGACATCCAACGCTGTTTTACAGAGTGCACAATCATTGATGTCTCTGATGTTGCTTGGCAACAGGCTTAGTTGAGCCCTAGGAGGGGAAGGTGCCTTTGCAGCCTCCTTCATCACTCAAGTGATTGTTTCATCACTTCCATTGACCATTCTGGTATTGTCATTGGAGAAAACCACCACTTGGAGCAATCCATCGACAACTTTAATGGCTTCATTGCTGACACCGAAGCTATCATTTGTTTACAGGACATCCTCCTCCCCCGCCAGAGGTACTTGTCGTCTCAGATTACAGACCATCAGGTCAAGATTCTCCTTGACCATTCTTCATCACCAGCTAACTGTGCCTCGGCTCCTCTCTGTGTCCTCTCCCCATGCCTCAGCTCCTCTCTGTGTCCTCTCCCCATGCCTCAGCTCCTCTCTGTGTCCTCTCCCCATACCTCGGCTCCTCTCTGTGTCCTCTCCCCATGCCTCAGCTCCTCTCTGTGTCCTCTCCCCATACCTCGGCTCCTCTCTGTGTCCTCTCCCCATGCCTCAGCTCCTCTCTGTGTCCTCTCCCCATGCCTCGGCTCCTCTCTGTGTCCTCTCCCCATGCCTCAGCTCCTTTCTGTGTCCTCTCCCCATACCTCAGCTCCTCTCAGTGTCCTCTCCCCATACCTCGGCTCCTCTCAGTGTCCTCTCCCCATACCTCGGCTCCTCTCTGTGTCCTCTCCCCATGCCTCAGCTCCTCTCTGTGTCCTCTCCCCATGCCTCAGCTCCTCTCTGTGTCCTCTCCCCATACCTCGGCTCCTCTCTGTGTCCTCTCCCCATGCCTCAGCTCCTCTCTGTGTCCTCTCCCCATGCCTCAGCTCCTCTCTGTGTCCTCTCCCCATGCCTCGGCTCCTCTCTGTGTCCTCTCCCCATGCCTCAGCTCCTCTCTGTGTCCTCTCCCCATACCTCGGCTCCTCTCTGTGTCCTCTCCCCATGCCTCAGCTCCTCTCTGTGTCCTCTCCCCATGCCTCGGCTCCTCTCTGTGTCCTCTCCCCATGCCTCAGCTCCTTTCTGTGTCCTCTCCCCATACCTCGGCTCCTCTCAGTGTCCTCTCCCCATACCTCGGCTCCTCTCTGTGTCCTCTCCCCATACCTCGGCTCCTCTCTGTGTCCTCTCCCCATGCCTCAGCTCCTCTCTGTGTCCTCTCCCCATGCCTCAGCTCCTCTCTGTGTCCTCTCCCCATACCTCGGCTCCTCTCTGTGTCCTCTCCCCATGCCTCAGCTCCTCTCTGTGTCCTCTCCCCATGCCTCAGCTCCTCTCTGTGTCCTCTCCCCATACCTCGGCTCCTCTCTGTGTCCTCTCCCCATACCTCAGCTCCTCTCTCTGTGTCCTCTCCCCATACCTCTGCTCCTCTCTGTGTCCTCTCCCCATACCTCATCTCCTCTCTGTGTCCTCTCCCCATGCCTTGGCTCCTCTCAGTGTCCTCTCCCCATGCCTCATCTCCTCTCTGTGTCCTCTCCTCATACCTCTGCTCCTCTCTGTGTCCTCTCCCCATACCTCATCTCCTCTCTGTGTCCTCTCCTCATACCTTGGCTCCTCTCTGTGTCCTCTCCCCATACCTCAGCTCCTCTCTGTGTCCTCTCCCCATACCTCAGCTCCTCTCAATGTCCTCTCCCCATACCTCAGCTCCTCTCTGTGCCCTCTCTCCATACCTCGGCTCGGCTTTCAGTTATACCAACACCCCTCTAGACCCCCGGGTCACCACGCCCTAGACCCCTAGGTCACCACGCTCTAGAACCCCGGGTCACCACGCCCTAGACCCCCAGGTCACCACGCCCTAGACCCCCGGCTCACCATGCTCGTACATGTAAAAGTTGAGGCGACTCAAATCACCAGACACAATTCTTTGCGGGACACCTTCTGAGAATTGTGTAAGTTGGGCCAAATGGAGGCAGGTAGTGAGAGGTACTCACCCTGCAGACATCTTGGTCCATAATTGGGAGTTTGGCAAATCAGCAGCACTGGATTTTACCATCACATCACCCCTAAATCATTCTGCTTTGAATGAAGCGAGTGTGATGGTCAGGTCCACTGTGTCAGCTGTTGAACTCTGCAAACATGCCACCAATGATGAAAAATGCAACTGTTTGGGCTGAGCTTGCATCCCCTTAGCAGTGGAGACTTATGTTGCTGGGGAGACAAAGTCTCGACAGACTAGCCACATGGATCGCCACTCAAACTGCATGCCCCAAATCTTCAGCAGTGTCAGGGTTATATGGAAGGTTAAGCATTGCCCTGGTCAGGGCCAATGGCAGTGTCAGGACTATATGGAAGGTTAAGCATTGCCCTGGTCAGGGCCAATGGCAGTGTCAGGACTATATGGAAGGTTAAGCATTGCCCTGGTCAGGGCCAATGGCAGTGTCAGGACTATATGGAAGGTTAAGCATTGCCCTGGTCAGGGCCAATGGCAGTGTCAGGACTATATGGAAGGTTAAGCATTGCCCTGGTCAGGACCAATGGCAGTGTCAGGACTATATGGAAGGTTAAGCATTGCCCTGGTCAGGGCCAATGGCAGTGTCAGGACTATATGGAAGGTTAAGCATTGCCCTGGTCAGGGCCAATGGCAGTGTCAGGACTATATGGAAGGTTAAGCATTGCCCTGGTCAGGGCCAATGGCAGTGTCAGGGCTATATGGAAGGTTAAGCATTGCCCTGGTCAGGGCCAATGGCAGTGTCAGGACTATATGGAAGGTTAAGCATTGCCCTGGTCAGGACCAATGGCAGTGTCAGGACTATATGGAAGGTTAAGCATTGCCCTGGTCAGGGCCAATGGCAGTGTCAGGACTATATGGAAGGTTAAGCATTGCCCTGGTCAGGGCCAATGGCAGTGTCAGGACTATATGGAAGGTTAAGCATTGCCCTGGTCAGGGCCAATGGCAGTGTCAGGACTATATGGAAGGTTAAGCATTGCCCTGGTCAGGGCCAATGGCAGTGTCAGGACTATATGGAAGGTTAAGCATTGCCCTGGTCAGGGCCAATGTTAGTGCTTTATTGGCTTTATTGGCTAGGTCACCTTCAATGACTTTTAGTGTCTAGGTATAGGTAGGTCTGCAGTATGATGTCTAGGTATAGGTAGGTCTGCAGTATGATGTCTAGGTATAGGTAGGTCTGCAGTATGATGTGTTCATGTATGTACATTTATGCATTTATTCATGAACTACAAATAAAAGCTATTATTCTGTGTGTGCAAGGATGCTTTTTGCTGTCCTTCATGCTACAAATCTCTGTGCATTTGTGGCAGCAGAGTGAAATGGAGGGGGAGGAGTGAAATGGAGGGGGAGGAGGGGGTGGAGGGGGAGGAGGGAAATGGAGGGGAAGGATGGGGAGGAGGGGAGGGAGGAGGGGGAGGAGGGAAATGGAGGGGAAGGATGGGAAGGAGGGGGAGGAGGGAAATGGAGGGGAAGGATGGGGAGGAGGGGAGGGAGGAGGGGGAGGAGGGAAATGGAGGGGAAGGATGGGGAGGAGGGGGAGGAGGGAAATGGAGGGGGAGGAGGGGGAGGAGGGGGAGGAGGGAAATGGAGGGGAAGGAGGGGGAGGAGTGAAATGGAGGGGGAGGAGGGGGAGGAGGGGGAGGAGGGAAATGGAGGAGAAGGATGGAGTTTGAATATTGAGCTGGGCTTCCATACTTGCCAGAATAAATTCAGAGCCCCTAGCCCCTCCATACTTGCCAGAATAAATTCAGAGCCCCTAGCCCCTCCATACTTGCCAGAATAAATTCAGCACTGTTATTATTTCATCCTTATAGTTATGTGTTTTAGACTTTTTATATTTGTATATGTATGTGCATTTATTCATGTGTTGATGTTGTATCTTATTCTAACATGTACATATTTTTAAATTATTATACAGTTAAGTCCTACAGATATCCCAATCAAGAATTGTTCCTGAGCGCGACAGCAGTGCCCTTACGTTGGCTCGCATCAAAGTAAGGCTAAGTCTGTCATACTATGGGCAGATGGCATGCGATTTGGAGTGGTTTCCTCTGGTGGTTAGGCGAGACAAGGTCTGCATTTAGCATCATTGGAATAGTGCTTGCGCACCTCGGCTGCCAGAGCTGCAGATCCAACCGTCACCCTTTCCAGTAAGGTAGCGTGTAAAAAATATATATATTATGCACTTATCAATGCCACCCGGTACCCACCCCCGTACGGGCGATGCCGGGATTTATAGGAGGGGATTTGACAACTGATATTTGACCGGCGTGACGTGTTTAGGTAGGGGCGGTTTGACATGATAGCGGATTTGACATTAATATAGCCACGCCTAACTATTGTATACATGTACTTGTATTGAAATATGGCGCAAGGGAAAAGTGTTCTAGTGTGTTTGGGAGACAATAGGAGAATCGTCAAGTGCGGAGGAGGGACTGCCCATTGTTCAGACAGCATTCTGCGACGTTCTTGGCGGCGAAGTTGAGCATATTAGTGTACTGATACATATAGAAGAGCAATGGGGTGAGCGGAAGGTCTTTGTTGATCTCCAGGCAGGGGCGGATACAGGATTTTCCAAAGGTGGGGGGGGGGGGGGGGGGGGTTTGAGACCCGCCATATGAAAAGCGGGGTGGGGGGGGGGGGGGGGGGGGGGTGTTTGAGACCCGCCATATGAAAAGCGGGGTGGGGTTGGGGGGTGCTGTTCGCTTGAGGCCGCGGTGGGTGAGTACATATTTATACATATCACGGCGTTAAGCATGCATGCACATTTCCATGTACATGTGGCTGTATTGTGTGGATCACGAACTTTCCCAGCCCTAATAATATTCATGCAAATTCTACATCGACATCTCGGTTAGTGATAGGTCTTTTAGTTTACCCATAGATTGAAGACCTTATGGAACGGGATTGGAAACGCTGCATCTATTCCAATGAAAATTTTCATCCTTGTTTCGCATGAATCTAATTATGTTCGCGCGGGCTTTCTTGGTGACATGAGAATTGGTGTGGACGTAGACAACTGAATAGAAGGTAAAATAGACAGTTAAGATTCCCTAAAGTCTATTGATGGTTTCTACCTCTTATGGTTACTTCAGACACAATGTATGTAAAGCTTTAGAGTGCGTGGATCACCAAAACAAGTCGATCAAACGTTGCCAAAGCAAAGTGATATTTTTGTATGAATCGCCGTGGCAACATGCAGCATGTTCAAGCGACGAAGCATGCCTTGCTAAAACGCTCGATGTTTGAAGAATACCGTAGTGCTGGTTTGAAGAGAACTAGTCCTATGGCTTTAAAGTTACATAGCTTCGAACACAAAAAAGTAGCTAAAATACCTTACGTGCCATATGGATTGTTGTGCCACTATGGTAGATAGTTGTGGCTTCAAAATTAGTTTTACGAAAACAGCTAAGGCCAATAGGTGCCGTAGGGGGGGTTTGAAGCTTTCTGTACTTATAGAAGCGCACTTACAGCCCTGCATATCTGACAATTTAATTAGGACATGTATCGGCGAGGACGATTGTCAAAAACACAGAAGTACGAACAACAAAGGCGCCATGAATGCAGTGAACTTACTGTCTCAATTGGGATAGACATTTGGAAGGATGCCAGGAGGGCCCATCTGTGGCAGCAAGTGAATGAAGTAACGGTTGTGCCGACACTCCTACCTCCAGGTATAACAATGCTAGTTACACTGAGTTATGTATTTTGTAACTTGAATAGGGTGGTTCAGAGTAGGTGATGGTGCTTTTGGAAAGGTGGACAAAGATAATGATGGTATATTGAGGTTGTCTCGATGTGTGGTCATCAGTGCAAGCATGAAGTGGCACGTTCAGGTACGAGCTAGCAGTTTAAGATTTCATTCAGGTTGCATGCTATTTATATAAAATTATTCTTGTATAGGTTGACGGTAAGAAAGTGAACTCAACTGTGCCTAGTTTGAGCAAGGTTCCTCAATGTTGTACATCTGTTGAGGATGTCAGGATGCTTCTGAATGTAGTGCATTCTTGTCATCTGTGCAGTGGAAATTGTGATGATAGGTTCATCACCTACATTTCAGCAAAGAATGGAAAGATAATGAATGCACCAGGTACATCATGTTGTTCTGTGCAGATGCAATTAATGATTCCACTGTAACCTACAGGCACTGAGTGTGTGGCTTTCTTGGACACCTTTCACTCTACGATTCGCCATTCAGAGTGTGAGGTACTATTATCACCAGGAGAGGATGGTATTCATTGCTGCAGCAGGTGTAAGGCATACAGATGCAATCTAAGAGCCTTAGTGAGCCGCCATCAGAAGCATGCATCTGACACAAGCTCTACTGATCCAGGTAGTCATGCACCCTTCTCACACTTGAGTTCTCCTCAGAAGTGTACTCGTTACCAAACGAGCATGCTCTACGAGTATCTAGTCACCATTCTAAAGAAGAAACTTGATGATGTGATTGAAGAAAGTGGACTTACGGTGTCAACGAGCTTACATGATGATCTAGTGCAAATCATGAAAGATAATGCTGAAGTGATTTGTACTAATCATCCACCAGGGACATTTGGGCGTGTTTTCTGGGAGGCTCAAATGAAGGCAGCTTCAGTGAAGGATGCAAAGCAGATGAGATGGGACCCTGTTATGGTACGGTGGTGTCTCTATCTCCGCCATCTCTCCAGATCTGCCTATGAGATGCTACGAGAAACAGGAACGATAAGCCTGCCATCACAAAGAACACTGCAAGATTACACTTACTACATCAAAGCTAGTGTAGGATTTTCTAATGAAGTGGACAAGCAACTAAGAATTGATGGAAAACTAGCATCTTGTGTGGAGAGGGACAAATGTGTCATTATTGTTTGCGACGAGATGCACATACGGCAAGATCTAACCTATGACAAGCACACAGGTAGGCTCAGCTAATTCAAGCCAATAATGTACTGATTTTTAAATAGGTGAACTGACTGGGTTCGTTAACATTGGCAACATCAAAAACTATCTTGCTGAATATGAGAACCAGTTAACAACCAGCATTGGTGTCATCCGAAAACCTCTCGCATCTTCAATGCTGGTATTGATGGTCAGAGGTCTTTTTACTCATCTCAAGTTCCCCTATGCGCAATTTCCATGCACCGAATTGTCAGGCAAGTCTATCTTGCAATGCTATTTCCCTGTTTTGATCATGTTATGTACAATATAATGTATAGGACAACAGCTCTTTCCTCTGTTATGGAATGCTGTGTCACGATTGGAGAATTTGGGGTTCACCGTCCTGGCTCTGTGTTGCGATGGCCTTTCTGCCAACAGGAAGTTTTTCCGATTACATGACGAACGTTCCACCACGGCAGTGTACAAAGTTGTGAATCCATACTCCCATAATGGGGAAAAACGTAACATATTTTTTCTGTCTGATCCACCTCACTTGATGAAAATGGTGAAAAACGCCTGGGCAAACAACAAACGAAAGCTATGGGTATGTATAATGCTGGCAAGTATTGTACATAAAAATTTATCTATATTATCCTCGTCAGTGCAATGGAATGGATATCTCATGGGACCATCTACTGGAACTGTACACAAAGAACAGGGCACAGGCTGATGACACTGGGTTAGCAGTGATACCGAAGCTGAAGTATGAACATGTGCATCTTACTAGTTATTCCACAATGCGCGTTGACCTTGCAGCTCAAGTAAGGATGATTGGTGTTATCTGTTTTCTATTAACATGGTTTCAATCATCAATGTATTTCAATTTCCCTATATGTACATGCAGGTTCTCAGCAGTTCTGTTTCCAAAGGCCTTACAATTTTTGTCGGATCTAAAGCAACACAGACATCATATTTTGCAGAAATGTTTGATAAATTTTTTGACTGCCTTAACAGTTCAAGTCTGTCTGCAGGCAAGCGATCTAGAAATGCATTTCGATCACCATATAGGTCAGGGAATGACTGGAAACTAAAGGTACACTCCAATTTGACAGTTCATTTTAATAAATTCAGTAATGAATTACAGTGGCTAACAGACGTATTTTTGCCGTATCTGGATGACTGGGAGGAAAGTGTGCATAGAAGAGATGGATTCACACCCTCATAAAAGAGCAAGATGAATCTTAGCAGAGAAACAAGAGAAGGTCTGAAGCTAACAGGTGAATTACAAAAGAAAATATCTACGCATCGATTAGAAATTGAACTGATGCTTTCTTTTCTTCAGTGATGGCATTTGTAGAACTCGTCCAGTAACTCTTCACAATCCCAGGTGTTGGTGTATTTCTAAGCAACAGGATTTGCCAGGATCCATTAGATAATTTCTTCGGACAACAGCGCCAACGAGGCAGGGCTAATGGAAACCCATCATCCTCTGAGTTTGTCAGAAATACACAAGCATTACGAGTCATATCAAACACATGTGGAACCATACGTGGAAATTGCAGGGGTGGTGCTTCCATTGATTCTGATATTTTAGACTCTGGTCCCCTTCCCAAGAGGCCCAGACACAGTCTGTAATTTATTGTAAATTTTATACAACACATGCATTTAAATTTTATACAAGTGATACAAAAAAATTCATGCATACAATAATCACTGCTTGGGGCAAAGTTCACTTCGCATGGCTCTTGTCTTAGACATTGTTTTTTGCTGCGCCTGTTTGTATAACTCCAAACAAGAGCTCGCAAACCCAAATCCTCGAACTGTCACATATAGCTGTATCATTTCCTTCAGTACCAATTTCGACACTTCCTCCTCTACCTCAGCACCTATGATAGACCACTCAAACAGCAGGTCATTGTTGCAGAGTATGGTTTCATGTTAGATGAAAGAGTAAAATGTTTACGAACTATGCATGTCTTCTATCATAACAAAAACATTGTAAGCCTGATCACTTATAGTGCATAGACCTCCTCGATTTATGCCATTAACCCATTTCTCACTTTCACTGTTGTTGAGTGCATCACCTGCAAACTCCATCAGTAAAAACATCATCTCCTCTTTTTGGGTGTGTGAACCTGTCTCCGTCCAGTTATAAACTGTATAGATCACATACCCAGCAACGTAGCGTAGAGCACACTGTTCTTCCTCAGTTAAAGGACGCATGCTTGACTCTGTATGATCTTCTCCTCTCTGTATGCTAAATTCCAGTTTAATAAGTTCAGTGAAAATATAATCAGTGACGAACTGGTAGAACGCTGGAAATGCCTTTAAATTAACAGATTGCAGTATGAAAACTTTCCAATCCTTAACAAAAGTATCAGATGTTCTGATAGTCTGGAAAGATCTCCACATTTTTTGCTTTTTTAAAGCTACATTCGTACTATGTTTGCAGCAGAAACATGTTTGCAGTCTAACAATCAGTATGTAGGCAAACCATGACAGGTGTTCTCGATCGCTCTGTTTTCGGATTCGAGCCACCACTCTTGGAGAGCTTGTGATGTCTTTACGGCTGCACGTGTGTATTCCGACTCCACTTGAAACGTTTCATCCGTAATCACAGCTTTAACTGCTGCCTTGAAAAACTCTGTCGATCCTTGGAAGTACGCGTGTATTTTTTAAAAAGAAAAAAGAAAAGTCAGTGCTGTGGTCTTAGGGTTTACCATAATCAATAAATGTAGGTAAGTGGTCTTACTTTCTTTCAATGAATCCATACGTAGCGCACCATGTAATGAATACTCATAAAATGTACATGACGTCATATTCACGTGAAACAGTGTCGATGCCATTGCAATGTATTGCGTTTCCAATCCCGTTCCGTAAGGTCTTCAATCTATGCTTTGACTGAAATAGTAACAGCCGATGGGCACGCAAGGCACTATGCTCTTTCAGAAAATTAAGCTATACTCACTGTAGCTCCAAACGCACGCTAGAAAAAGGTAGAGTGTCAAATAGACACAGCAAAAAAAGACCGCGAATCAATGTTTTGATTTCACAAATGATTTTAAAATCACTTGTAAAATCATCGCATGATTGAATACAGGTGTGCTCAATCATCTGTAAAATCAAAAATTGATTTGACGCGTTTTTTCCCTGTGAGACTCAAATTTCGCTTTGTGCGCAGTCCAACGTATACTGTAAAGGAAAGAACAATCCTGCGTACTTAAAACTTCGGATAGGCATACAAATATGACCTACCAACTGCGTGGTGGCAACAGAAAAGCGCTACAACAATACAGGTGAACACCAGAGGTAGAGGCGGTGAGCGGTTTGCTATGAGATGTCGTTTTCTGCACATTCAACAAGTGCTTTATGATTCAAAACATAATAGCAATTACACAATCACTTACAGGACGAAGATCGAAGTATTTGAGTGTTCTGAAAAGAACAGTGAGCGCACAAGTAGCAAAAAGTCGTCTGGTTCAGTCTATGGTTCAGTGACCTTTCTTTGTTTAGAGGTGTTAATAACCGAGTCGAGGAGTGCCGATACATAGCAATGCGCTCACGTGACTCGTTTCCAATCCCCTTACTCTAATATCTATGGTATTATTAGACAACTTATACAAGAAAACGTGATCTTACGGGAGGAAAAGGACCAGCTGTTGAAGGAGAAGGACGAACTTCAAATGAAACTGATGGCGTTTCAGGAAGTACTTGAAGATTTGAAACAGTGAGTCAGCGATTTTTTAGCATGGACTATGTTCCCCCTCGGAAGGGTATCAAGTGGATTGTGCGTGTGTGGGCACTACACTGTAGTGTCTTATATTCGTGCGAGCGTAAGCGTGGCAATGAACGCACCCGTACCTCCTGAAGCCGCCAGACACAGTCACACAATTGTATTTCCAAATAGCTCGATATAACTATCTCTCAAACCTATTATTCAAACCTATAACTTGGGGCCTGTATCACAGCCAATTCGGTTGTATCACACAATGGTAGTTGGGAATCTATAGTCTCTGAGTTAAACCTTCTTCTTCTGATTGTTACGTTGGTCAGTGCAACCTATATAGTAGGTTGGTGGATTATTTATTTCGCAGTTCTCTCTGCATATCTTGGCCGAACCTGTGTGAATATGCAATTGCTTCAAACAAAGCTTCTTTTGTTATGAGTGTGTTTGCACTGCAGCTTAAATTCTGTGTTGCTTTAATGTGATTATTTGTTTTGACAGACAATACGAATTCCTGAAGGGCAAATGTGAGACCATTTGCAGTAGTATGGCAGAGATTAAGAAGTACGTACAATAATTTGTTGATCTGCTATATAGTTCATTTTTAAACATTGCAGGGGATTTGAAGCCATAAGGCTGGTCAACAAGGATATTGAACTCAAAGAAGCGGATGTAGCAACAAGATTGGAAAATCAAGAAAAGGAACTTAAAAGGTACAGTTGAAACTGTGATGCTTGAGCATAAAATCTTTTTCTACTTTTCAATCTTTAACCTTGGTTTTTGGAATGAATCTGAAGGATTAAGCAAATCTGATTACATGTTGACAAGCTCAATGGCAACAAATAAGGGGTCATCACATGACTTAATGATTGTTCTTCATTTTCCTAATAATTTTTAGTAGATTTCTCCTCTGAAATGCAATGCAATGCATTGAACGAAAAAGTGGTATATATTTACTATGCCAATAGGCCTAGAGTCGGAATTTTAATGCAGTAAGCAGTTACGGCTGTATCAACAAAAAAGGGCTGTTTGGAGATAGTAAAGTTTTTAGTTGGCCATTTTGAAAGTAGTTTATTGTAGAGCATCACATTAAACCAGTAAGTAAAAAGTTACGTATCTGCGTTGTAAAACAGGTAAATCTGTTTTGTTTTTATTTATTTAAAAGCATTCTTCAAACTTTGGTCTTCAACTGTCATCCATTTTGAATGAATAACACTAAAATTATTAACATTCTATAAATGGCTAGGCTTTTTCAGAGCCAAATGCAGTGTGATGGAGTTCCTAGAAGAGCTAGCATTGCTGGAAAGCCCAGAAGGCAGGGTGCTTCATGGAGAACCCCAATGCTGCAGCTTTGAAACAGTTGTACCTTGCGATTGTATTATATCTTCTCATTATGTAAAGGCTTTAAGATCATCATGCTGATTTTGCTTTGGGAATCAAATGGAGAAGTTTTGATGTACACCATCACAAGGCTAGCTCTTCTACTTATAGTAGAGTCCGTTAACAGCAATTTTTAACAAGATCGTTACAGGGTGGATAAAAGCACCAAAACCGGTGTACATGCTCTTTGGGACATATCTATCGATATCAGAAGGGGTGCCACAAAATTGGGATGGTGCACTCCGAGAAATAACGCCTTGAAATGTGCCACGCCCTCTTTGACGGAACTGAAAACATCTAGCACACTATCTTTTTTTTAAAAAGTAATATTCAAAATCACACACTGTCTTAGCGCTTTCTTCCACATGTTTTATGAAGCAAATCATTCCGACAGCCAACATTTTTCGATTCTAAATTACCTTCTCCACTGAGCTAAGGTATACGTATCTTCGTCAATTTTATATTGAGTGCACTCATCACTATTCTAGCTTCGTATACTTTTACATTGTAATGTACTGAGTTAAGCAAAGCAGTGAATTAGTGGGCGCCGTGTTAAGATGTAAGGTTTTCAAGCTCCATGAAATCGTTTCTCTAATTATACATTGCATGGAAAATTTTAAAAAAAAAACAAACGAGCCTACGCGTGTTGATCGATGGATTGGGCGACTTGCGTGATCTGTTTAAAAGGTGGCGGTGATCTCAGATGTCCAGAAGACTCGCTTCAGAGCAACGGATATGAAGTGTACACAAGCTTCCTAAAAATGGTAGACGAATTTAAAGCTCTGAATGCATTACCAGTTGAGATAGATTTCAAAGGGAATGGTACGGCTGAAATATTTCACAGAAACCGAGCAAAATGGCACAAGTCTTGTCACCTTAAGTTTGCGCCCTCTAAACTACACAGAATACATGAAAGCTTAGCAGGCAAACGTACATGTAGTGATGGAGTCCCTCGGAAATCAAAGCGCCTAGCTACTTGTAGCGACATTAGCTCTTGTATATTCTGTTTCACAATGGATGGTAAGCTACATCAGTGTTCTACAATGAAGCTTGACACTGAACTCCGATATATGGCTACAGAACTCAATGATACAACATTGCTGGCTAGAATTTCAGGGGGGGATATAGTTGCCATTGAAGCCAAATATCACATTGAGTGCCTGGTTAAGTACAAGAATTCTTTCAGAAGTGCACAGAGAGCAGCAGCTAGTCAGTGCAGTAAAAAGGATGAAAACAGATGCCTGCCGGCTTTGGTGTTTGCAGAGGTTGTAGCTTATATTGAAAATGAAGTGGAAAATGGAACTAACATCTTTAAGCTTTCTGAACTGCATATGATATATGAAAACCGTCTGCAGAGTGTTGGAATTACCATAACATAATTCTTGCCAGGAAACATCATGCAGATGGAAGGAATACTTTGCTAGTGTTTAATGATGGTTTTCAGAAACTCCTGTTGGATGCCATGGCAAACAGAGATATTGAATCTGAGGCAATTTCTATGACAAAATTAGTAAAGACAATCAGAAAGGATATGCTTGATTGGGCCGAATATGAGCTCCCTAGTTTTGAGCTATGGGTGGCCTTTGGCATGGGCAAAAGCTATCAGGAGATCAGAATAAACAGTGTGTATGATAAACTAGGCAAAGATAAGTCAATTGCACTGCCATGTTTTCATGCCTTTACTGGATGTGACACCACTTCACAGTTTTTTGGTAAAGGAAAGTCATCTGCATGGGTAGCTTGGGAATCATTTCCTGAGGCAACAGAGGCATTCTGTTTAATTACCCTTCATCCATTTGTATCACTTGATACCACTTCTGCTGCATTTCAACTCCTAAGAGATACACCTGTGTTCTGTATGACAAAACTACAAATATCAGTTTGGTCAATGAGCTGAGAATGAATCTTTTTTCCCAGAAGTCAGTTTCCATGGAAAACATGCCCCCTACACAGGTATATAGTATCTTATAATTACAAAATGTGTCAGCCATTATACTTTACTTTCTTTTTCTAGGCTGCACTCCTTGAGCATTGTAATCGAGCAGTGTACCAAACAAGTATCTGGGCGAAAAGCCTCACATCACAGCAATCTGCACCATCACCAGAAGGATTTGGCTGGACAAGCTAGGAGCAGTAGTACATGGATACCTCATTGGACACTTCTACCTGAAGCTGCTCAAGCATGCAGAGAACTATTGAAGTGTGGCTGCAAAGCACTGCCTCTCTGCTCAAGAAAGTGTCGATGTCATAATGCCGGTCTTTTGTGCACTGCATTGTGTAGCTGTACTGGCTCATGTGATCCAGAGGAATAGAAATAAATGCACAATGATGCATGCATGTACGAATATACTTGTATACTCATGCAGCGTACTTGATTCACTTACACTGTCCCTCTCTCAATTTTTGGGAAGGAGGCTACTTGATTCACTGAAATACATTCATTTCAGCTATAATTTCACAAAGAGTTCACACTGATCCGTCATTTCTTACTTGTATCTCGGTTGTTCGGTGCTGTGGAGCGATGCGGGTGCTATGGGGAGCGTCGCGAAGCTGCGGATATATATGGCTTCTCCCGCTCGTTATCAATCCTGCTGTGTTTGTCGACTCGGATAAGAAATTGTCAATGGCACCCCTTCTAGAATGATTCTACACATTATAATAGATGTATTTCTAAATTTTCATGCTTTTATCCACCGTGTAACGATTTTTTACTTAAGGGACTCCACTATTAATCCATCTGATGATGCACACTGCATTTGGCCATTTTTGCATTGATGGTCACTCCACTATGGCTATTTATAGAATAATGTTAATTGTAGCATTATTCATTCAAAAACTGAAGACCAAATTTTTGGATGAATTTAAATAATTTAAAAAAAACAGCAGAACAGATTTTCGGATGATTATAATGCAGACACATCTTCTGCTTACTGGCTTAATGTGATGTTGTACAATAAACCACTTAAACGGCCAATGAAAACTTTACTATCTCCAAACAGCCTTTTTTTGGTTGACAGAACCACAACTGCTTACCATGTTAATATTTTGACTTGGGTGATTGATGGCCTATTGATAAAGTAAATACCACTTTTAGTTTGATGTGTTGCATTTTGGAGAGATTCATTAAAAAGTTGATTATTTAGGGGGTGCACAAACAAATATGAAAAACAATCATTAAATTATCGTATTTCCAATATTTGTTGCCATTGAGTGCGCCAATAGAAACAAGTAAATAAAAACATTCTCTACGAGAAAGTTGGTGGGATATAGGATTTGATTATGACATTGGTGGTGTAAAAAGCAAGGAAACAAGGTCTTATCAGAAGGGAAAATGTCATAGTCCTATATTTAGCACATTTCTAGGACATGTGTTGTTTGTGTGCTAAATATAGGACTATGACATTTTCCCTTCTGATAAGACCTTGTTTCCTTGCTTTTTACACCACCAATGTCATAATCAAATCCTATATCCCACCAACTTTCTCGTAGAGAATGTTTTTATTTACTTGTTTTCTTTATTTTTTTTCATACCCATTTAATTATACAAGACATTAGTCTCGTACCCAGACCGTCTATGACGTAAGCGATTATCGCTGTAAACAGTATAATCACTACGTCCATACGTATGGACGTAGTGTTTACAGCGATAATCGCTTACGTCATAGACGGTCTGGGTACGAGACTAACAAGACATAGGAGGCTGATAGTCGATTGTTTATCAAAGTATTATATTATATAAAAGCGAGTCCTCCAGCCGATTCTGAAGCTATTGGTGAAATTTTCATCGCTTAGAAATGTTCCTGTCCTGAGTTATGCGTGGGCAAGAAGAAGGAGAAGAAGAAGAAGACGACCCGCCCCTTGTTCCGAGACTGGGTACGAGGACGGGCAGTACACTCTTGTTCTCAACAACCACGCGGTTCAGCGACATGAAACAAAAACGAAACTACTCATTTTTGACTTCTAGATCGATTGCTAAAACAAGCTACACGACCCGATCGTCGGGAGTGTTGTTACAGACGGGTCGCGTTTTTTTAATGACATTCATAGTCGGGGTCAAATCCTATATGGAAGTTTCTAACGAAACTTCCGATTTCTAACGAAACTTCCGATATGTAATCATATTTGCTTAGTTATTCTGATTCATTCCAAAAACTAGTGTTAAACAATGAAAAGTAGGAAAAAAAATTATGCTCAGTATCACAGTTTTAACTGTGATTGGGATTTTATGTCACATGTAGGTCAGTTACATGTACTTCTGCACCATTTCCCCCACTCCAAATTTGTCATAGTGATGATGGTTGATCATTTCTGAACAATCTTTTTTATGAATCTATTTAGAGCATTGTCTGCAAAAGGAAAACACGAACTTTTTTATCTGAATACCAAATTTACTCATGAAATATAGAACTGATGAAATCCCTTCATCTCAAGACTTAAAACAGGATTAGGTACAACTGATATATTACTGAGATTCTGTAATTAAACTATCACTTTCATTGTTACATAGCAGTTTAGTTGCTAGCTCCTACAAAAGGATTATTATCTGCTGTGTGTATTATCACGCGTATACATATGTGTTTTTATTGTTAGTGTACTTCCACTAGGGAAAACTTAATTCTCATGTACATTCTTTATTTCCAGCTTACAAGCACAACTCTCAGATATGGACTTAAAAGAAACAATCACAGGGGTTTGCATGTGGATTGAAGAAGCTCGTCTCATAATTTTGCACAAACTGGGGTATCAAGATGCAGATCATTTTTCCTTAGCCAAAGCATGGCATACATTGTCAAAAAGAAAACAGAATGATGAGCGGTTTCAGAAGGACTTTGACCATGCTGTAGAGCAATCGTTTGAGCTGAGTGCTGATGAATGGCGAAAAGTGTCTTATGAATTCTACCATAAACAACGTCATGCATGTACTCTTATTCAAGCACGCCCATCTGCAGATGAGGTTTTAAAGTCTTTATCCTTGCTTCCTTCACCTTACAACAGTGATGAGTATAAAGGCATATTTGGTAAACTGATCCCATATGTTGCAGAACAGGTACAAATTGCTGAACAAATTTGTGCATGATTGATTGGTCTGTAGTAACTGTAATTGTATGTTAACCTCTACTGTTGCTGTTATTAACATTTGCAACGCCCCTGGTTTGCCATTTACAGTGAATAATTTTCATGATATAACAGACTTTGATCATGGACCAGAACATAGATTTCATTGTGTGGTCCTTCCGTTGATATTTACTTGCTCCAACATAGCCTGTGATGGGAAGAATTTGCTGAAATGAAGTATATATAACTTAATATTCACATGGAATATCAATCACTAGAACTCCTTATTCACATGGAAAATCTCTCTTCCGTTTCGGAGTATACCCTGTAAATATGGTATATTTGTTTATCACCAAGGAAACATTCAACAGTCTGAGAACTACTATTATAATACCATGAATAGGGTGAGGTAGGGGTAGAAGTGAGTGGGCAGGTGTAGTGATAGAGGGAGTGGGCAGGTAGGTAGGGGTAGAGGGAGTGGGCAGGTAGGTAGACTGTCTTTAGTGTCTTCAGTGAGGGTACCAGTTTTGTCAAAACACACCAACTTGATCTTTCCACAAACATTAACCCTGTTCAGGAGGTGATAAAACACACAATGGGCCACCAATCATAACAAAACCTATCTATTAGCTGTGGACATTATTTTTAAAATAATGTTTGCAATCATATGTAGTGGTATTACAAACTATTAGAGCTATCATCAAACCACATCTGCAAACCACCAAACACACACACACACACACACACACACACATGCATTACTGGTTCATTAAGATTATGTCATAACCACACTCAGACCCATGTGACCCCGCCCACCTTACCTCTGAGGACTGATGCAGTAGATCTGTTGTTTCTTCAGCCTCTGGAGAGCATACACTGTGCCCACAGTGAGGGCAGCAGGGAGGGCTGGGGGGACCACTATAGTGATGACATCAAACGCCCTGATGACAGTCTCATGGACATCATAGCGACTTATTCCAAGGATAATAAGAGTGTAACAGAAGCCAATGAGTGCTTGTGGAAGGAAG